>VMDO01018203.1:0-42797 GCA_007922755.1 Pedetes capensis
AGTGCTGTTCCACTGAGCTGCACCCTCAGCCCATTTTTTTACTTTTTGAAACAAGGTCTTGCTACATTATGCAGACCTCCTCTGATCTTGAATTTACGATCCCCCTGCCTCTGCTTCCTGAGTTGTTGGGATTACAGGTGTGCACCACTGTGCTTGGCTCATTTTGTTTTTCTTAAAGCATTACCTAATCTGTTCCAGGAATGGGCTTTATAAAACTCAGAATTATCCACTTTGAACAAATGAAATAACCAAAACCTCTATAAATTAGGAGAATACTATCAGTAAGGGGCTGAATTCTGAGATTAGGTAGAGTGTAAAATTTAGGCATCTTCCTAAGCATCTTCCATTTGATCTCAGAGCCTCCTCATCAGGAAATACATGCCAGGGAACTGCAAGTGTTTTTAAATGGAATTTTTATGTAAGAAAAGTTCATGGCTCCTTTTCATTTTATCAGTTGGAGAAGCTGAAACAGTGCACAAAATTTAAGTCATATATGCGCACCAGTGGCAGCACCTGTGCAGGTTCTTAGATCTGAATCATGAGTTTACTTCTTTTCTCTTGACCCTTTCCACTTCTCTGAATTTACAAATGTGCATGTGAGAAAAAAATGCTTCTCTCTAAAGATCCAGGGGTAAGAGTGAACATAAGAATCTAGATAATAAAGTACAGCTACAAAAGGGAGCCCACTTAGTTTGGAAAAACCATTACTGTATCAGAATGATGTATCTGCGAGTGACTTGCATGAACATATTTTATGTGCCCGCCAGCATGTTTTTTTGTGGTTCCCTGCAGCAGATATTGCTCTTTTATTACTCGTTAGCCACTTAAAATCCAGCCCAATTTTAACAGTGCTAAAAGAGCAAGAAAATTTATTTTAAAGAAAAAGCCTACATTCTTCTAAGCCAGAGTCATAATATTAATACTTAAAATGCATGGCAACATGCTGGGAAAATGGGATAGTTATTTAGATATATTATAAAATGTAGCCCACCACTTTGATGTGATTCACTACTATTTCACCAAACCAATTTAACAGTATCCTGTAGAGAGGGAATAGTGCAATTAAAATTAGTAACAGAGATATTCACATGCATAGATATAAATCAGAGTAGGTTGATAATGAATTAAGTAATTTTGCTTCCTTGTGAAGTCAAATCCATAATAGATGCATCCAGGATAGAATTCATGTTTAAAGGACCTATCTACACACAGTTCTGACCCAACTGACAATATTCCCAGTAGTTTTCTTCCTTCTCTGTTTTGTTTTGTTTTCTTTTTTTTGGCTTTGATGGTAGAATTTAAGTAGGTAGTCATAATAAATTAGTATAATTTGACCATTTGATCAGTTGGCTCTGTCTCAGTAAAGGCCAAATCCTTTCAAAACATAATTTTACAAATCTAATTTTTAAGAAATCAAAGCCACAAAACTACATATGAACCTTTAGATATAAGAAATTAGATCCTGTATAACTTTTTAGAGTCAGAGCAAACAGTGAATTTATTCTCATCTTTCCTGGAGTGTGTTTTGTATAGAAACACCTGTGGTTCCCGTACTGGCCCCGTATGTGGCTTTCTTTTCCCAGGCTGTGCTGGCACCAGCCTGCAGCACTGCATCACTGGGTACTGATGACTATATCACCACTCGATCTTAAGATTAGTTTATGTTCATGATTTCTGTGCTGAAAGTAGGATTAATTTTCCCTGAGGGAAGATGATAAAGAGGTATGAATATACTATTTCTGTGACTTGTAAAAAGTGCTAAACGTACTCACCAAAGGAACACAGAAATAGTGAGAGTAGGAATGGATGCAATTGTCGTAATAATTAGGAGTAATTTTTCTTCCTTCACCATGCGTATCTTCAGAGTTTACGTAGTAACTCTCATAGAGCTTATCTGACTGGATGTCCTTCTGCCAGGCCAGAAGGAAATGTAAAGCCAATGATTTACTCCAGTCCCTTGATCTCCTTGTTATGAACAATAATAGTTATTCACAACAATACTGCTCTAGTTTTCAGGAGGCAATATGGTCTATTGGACATATTGTGGATTTAGAAGTAAAAAAGAAAACAAAACACAAAGGACATACAAACAAAACAACAAACACTGATTCTCAAGCTCTCCACTTCTAAACATAGATACTAGATGAGTGCCTTCTTTTTCCTAAGCTTATTTAATTTCTTCATTTGTAAAATGAATGTAATAATTTTTATTTCACAGGATTATTTCATGGAGATAATGAACCTAACATACTTGCATATGGAAGGCACTTTATAAATTATTATAAATAGACATTATGGTTATTTTCTCATGTCTTAAGATAGATGATAAAATGACAGTGTTGTTGTTGTTAGGTGCCATCGAGTTGGCATTGAGTTGGTATCTGACCCATAGCGACCCTACATACAACAGGTAAAACACCATTGTTGGTGCTTCTCTGCTGTTCATAGGGTTTTCAATGGCTGACTGATTTTTGGAAGTGGGTTCCTGGGTCCTTTTCCCAAGCCTACAGCATCTGGTGTTCCCAGGCAATCTTCCATCCAAGTACTAACCAGGCCTGACCCTGCTTAGCTTCAGAGGTCTGTTGGGATCAGATGCCAAAGGGCTATGGCTGCAGGCACTATGACAGTAGAGTATATATAACCATATACTGTTCTCACAGAAAATCCTGTCCCTTTTAAGGAAGAATTCTCACTTTCTAAGAGGATGATTGGTAGAATGTAAGATGTTCTCCTTTGTTCATTCACTCTCCAAATGCTTATGAAGTCTCCTATGTGCCAAATATTTAGAATACAAAAGTGAACATAACAAAGCCATGCCTCAAACAGAGCTTATATTCTAATAGATGATACAGTATATTGACACACATGTAATATCACAGCAAATGCTACAAAGAAAAATCGGGCAGTTTAGGGTGACAGTAATAGGGAATATTGTAGATAGTGTACCAAGTATTTTTCTCTTGTAAAAAATCCCAGAAACACAAAATGCCAGCCAATTCAGAAAAGATGCTTACTGCCATTTTACAGAGTTGGTTTAATTCCCAGTGCATGGACTCAAACCAAGAGGCAGCATGGTCAAATGGAATATAGGGGGATACTGTTGTTAGGTGCTATTGAGTCAGGTCTGACTCATAGCAACACTCTCAGGGTTTTCTGTGGCTGATTGTTTTGGGATTGCTTCAGGACTGGATTACCACATCCTTCTGTTTTTTCTGGTGCTGAGAATTGAACCCCTGTCCTCAGAGAGTGCAGCGTGGCAGTCTACTGACTGAGCTAAACCCAAACCCAGGGGGATACTAGTAAGAAGAAAGTCTTTCTAGTCCCAGTTCTGGCACTGGCAATCTGGCTGCCATATGCAATTGACTTTATCTAAGCTTCAGTGATTTGTTTGTCATCATTACCAAGTACTTTCTGAATGCATATTGTGTGCCAGTTACTTGGAGCAGAAAAATGAACATAAGAGAATCCTGATTTCCTGGAACTTACTCTCTGTCAGACAAGAAAGTCAACAAATACACATATGATATGAGTGACAAGTTGTATAAAATATAAAGCAAGATAAGAAATGGAGAATAGCAATGGCTTTATTTATTTAATGGTACGGGGGGTTGAACCCAGGGCCTTGCTCATATTGTGCAAGCCCTCTATCACTAGGACACACTCTCAGCCCCTTTTTTATTTTTTATCTTGAGATAGAGTCTCCCTAAGTTACATAGGCTTCCTCTGGCCTTGACATTGCGATCCTCCTGTATCCACCTCCGAGTCACTGGGATTATAGGCATAAGCCACTGTGCCTGGCAAATAATGGATTTTAGGTGGAGCACTGAGTAGCTAATGTGTCCCTGATAGGCAACATTTAAACAGGAACCTCAATGAAGTGAAGGGAGCAAGTCATATAGATCACAGGGGGAGACCATAGGAGGAACAATGTACAGGGCTCTGATGGGAGTGGGCTTGATGGAACATAGGAAAAGCTGGGGTTTGGTGTTGCTGGAACAAGAAAGAGGCAGGTGTAGCAGATGACCTTGGAGGCAAAACCAGGCCCAGACAGAGACTTTGGGTCTCTAAAGAAGGAGAACACTGAAGACTTTTGGCTGAGAGAAATGTGAACTGAGTGATAAAAAATGATTCTTCTGGTAGTTGTGTAGGAAGTATATTGTTGTTGTTATTGTTGTTAGGTGCTGTCCAGTCATTTCCAACTCACAGCGACCCTTATAGGGCTTTTAATGGCTGATTGGGGATTGCCTCAGGAGTGGATTGCCACATCCTTCTCTCATAGGAAGTATGTTAGGAGGGGCCAAAACAGAAGCAGAGACTAATTCAGAAGACAATTTATTGCAGAGGCCCAAGGGAGAGTGTAAGGTGGCCTATACAAAGGTGTTTTGGAAGAGGTAAGAGGAAGTCAGAGTCAAGATATGTTGTAAAGATTAAATCCAGAATACCCTCTTGTTGAATTGGATGTGAATTTGAGAGGAAGGAAGGACTCACAGTGGTTCCACAGCTTTTGCTTGAGCTATTGGTTGAATGGGGGTGATTTATATATATTTTTTAAAAAACTAAAATAGGTAGAGGGAGAACCTGGGGAGCACATAGGTATGGTATAGTGGGATATTGAGTTGAGTTTTACAGAAGTTAACATTAAGAAAATGTCATGTCAGGACAGTGGGATATGGAGATCATGGCCAAAGGTATACATTTGGAAGTTTTAAACATGTCTGGATAAAGTCACCTAGTGATAAGTGTAGGTAGAAAAAGAGGAGTTTGGTTAAGGAGCTTTAGGCTCCTCTAACATTTATAGATCTGAACAAGATGAAGACCTTGAAGATACTCAACCAGAGTCCTGGTAGGCAAATTGGAGCATATAGAGTTCTGTAAGCCAAGTGAAAAAAGAAGCTAGAGGAAGAGTATGGGGAAAAAAGATGATATAAAAAGCACAAAAATATATGAAAATCATCTTATGTCATTGTTGCTAGGTGCTGCTGAGTCATGTCTGACTCATAGTGACCCTCATAGGGTTTTCAATGGCTGATTGTTTCAGGATTGTCTTAGGAGTGTATTGCCATGTCCTTCTCCCATTTTTGCTGAGAATTGAACCAGGGACCTCAGAGACTACAGAGCGGCACTCTGCCAACTCAGCTAAGTCCCAGCCCCTATAATTCTTATAGCACAACTTAATTTTTCGATCTGGTATGAATAAATGGTACTCTTTCTAATTGCTTAAAGATTGAACATATCTCAAAACCATGAGTAACAAAAGGAAAGTAAATAAATTGTAAATTAGAGCTCAGTAATATTCATCTCAGCTGCATCCTACCACATTTTGAAGTAAATACTTTTATCATTAAAAACGTTAAGAAGCTCTATGTACGAATTTAATGCAAGTTGTATATATACTTTTCTTGAGCAAGAAGGACATAAAGATTTGCTCTTGAAGAGCAGTATAATAATAGACATGAAAAAAATCACAAATATCACAGTTAAATGAGGTCAAAACCATGAACTAAGTAGGTCATAAATATTTCTAAGTTAAAAAACTTTCTGCTAAGTAAAAGCACCAGTGTTTTTCAGACTTTTCCATTAGTCAGAATCACCTGGAGAGTTTATTAAACAGAAATTTCTGGGTCTCACCCTCAGGGTCACTGATTCAGTAGGTCTAGTTTTGGCCTGAGAATTTGCATTTCTAAGAAGTTCCCAGGGCATTTGATGCTGATGGTCCTAGGGGCACATTTCTGGAATCACTTTATAAACTATATTTCCTAGGATAGGGTTCCTCTTTGCTTTGTGCTTATTAAAAGCTATAAAATGACTGTTTTATGTTGTTCATTTAATAATTTACCAGATATCGTGCTAATCCTTCTGAACTCTTCATCTTACTTAATCCTAAAAAGAACCTTGTAACAAAGGTGCCATTTGGTGTATATGAAACCTGAATTTCAATGGAGTTGACGAACTTGCTTTGAATAATTAACTAACAGCTAATAAAGCTACTGATACAGTTTAACCAGGACAATACAGTATAGAGCCTTGCTTCACAAATTATGATCCATGGATGGGCCACTGTGGCAGTACCAGGAAGCTTGTTAGAAATGCAGAATCTCAGGCCACATCCCAAACCTGCTTATTTTGCAATTTAACAAGCTCTTTAAGTGATTCATATGACCTTTATACACTGGAGTTTGATAATAATAGGTATTGAGAGCTTTTTAGCATGATTCTCAGCAGATAGTCAATCAAGAAAACACTAGGTAGAAGAGTTCAGAGAAAGAAATAGTTGAGATTTTGTCTTATATAACATCAGAATACAAAGTGTTCTGCTTTGGGAATGAAATATTAGACATACTCAAAGTATCAAGTTGAATCCATGAAACTGCCAATACTTAGCTCTTTTTTTACCTGTAGAAATGATTTGGGGCTGGGGTTTAGATCAATTCATAGAGTACTGCTCTGCACTCTCTTAAGAACCCTGGTTCAATCTCCAGCACTGCCAAAATGGGAGAAGGATGTGGCAGCTCATTTCCGAAACAATAAGCCATCGAAAACTCTATGAGGGTCTCTATGAGTTGGATCTGACTGGACAGCACCTCATAAAAACAATTATTGGAGTAGGAGCCCAACATTGCAATGGCTGTGAGACCCAAAGATAGTTTGAAAATGGGTAATAACAGCTGATATGCTTACTAACAGTGAATTTTTAAAAAATATCCAAAATCCTGCACTCAGCACTGTGTGTAAGCAAACATGTATGCTGAATGGAGGAGGCCTGCTCCATCGCAGTTCTCGAATGCTAGCATAGAGTCTCAGTATACAAGAAGTTTCACTTTATTACTAGCTTCATTACTGAGTCTACCTGTCATCCAGAGTAGGTAGCATAGCTGTATGTCCTGTGACCAGTTGTTGTTGTTGTTGTTGTTAGGTGCTGTTGAGTTGTGTCAGACTCATAGTGACCCTCATAGAGTTTTCAATGGCAAATTGTTTCGGGATTGCCTTGGGAGTGGGTTGCCACATCCTTCTCCCATTTTTGCGGTGCTGGGAATCGCATTCAGGACCTCAGAGACTGCAGAGCGGCGCTCTACCAGCTGAGCTAAATCTCAGGCCCCTGTGACCAGTACATGTTTTAATTTATTTATTCCAGTGTGATTGTGAGAAAACTCCTTTCACTCAAAGTGTCTCATTTAGTGGTAAATTTTATGGTCATCTAACTTACAAAAAACCTTACAAAAATAATACTTAGAAAGCTACATGTATGAGACCAATAGCAGGATGGTTATAATGGAATATTTAAGTCCTAAGCATGTTGTTGAGGTTGTTAGGTGCCATTGAGTCAGGTCTAACTCACAGGGACCATATATACAACAGAACAGAACACTACCCAACACTGTGCCATGCACATGATCTTTTTTATGTTTAAGCCCATTGTTGCAGACAGTGTATCAATCCATGTAGTTGAGGGTCTTCATTTTTTCGTTGACCAGCCACTCTCTCAAACATGATGTTCTTCTCTAGGGATTTGTCCCTCCTGACAGCATCTCCAAGATATGTGAGATGCAGTCTGGCCATCCTTGCTTCCAAGGAGCACTCTGGTTGTACTTCTTCTAGGACTGATCTGTTGGTTCTTTTGGCAGTCCATAGTGTATTCAATATTCATCTCTAGTTCCATAATTCCAAAGCATCAGTTCTTCTTCTGTCTCCTTTATTCATTGTCCTTCACAAACATATGATGTAACCAAAAATATCACAGCATGAGTCAAGTGAACATTTGTCTTCAATGAGTAAGCATTTAAGTGTTATAAGGTGAAAGAAAGGTTCTTCATTATAGCCAGTCTTAAGATTTTTCATAGCCAAGCAGTATAATAGAAAGAACATATGATGAACATCTGATAACCCGAGTTTTGACCATGGTTTTATCACTATGAGTACCTAGAAAAACAGATGAAATTCTCTGAATCTCTGTTTCCTTCTCTGTGATCTGGTTGGTTGGTTGGTTGGTAGGTGCTGTCGAGTCATGTCTGACTCATAGTGACCCTCAAAGGGTTTTCAGTGCCTCACTTTCAGGATTGCCTCAGGAGTGGATTGCCACATCCTTCTTCCATCTCTGTGAATTAGAAAGAGTAAAATCTACTTCACTTATCCCTATGACATATTGTGTGGATTGTATAGTGTAGTGGGAAACATTATCTGGCTTAAGGCACTTACAAAGGCATGTGTGAAGCCCTAGGTTCAATCACCACACACACAAAAAAATAAAAAAAATAAAAGGAAGGAAGGTAGAAAAGCTCCTGGGCCAATGTCATGTTGTAAAGAAAGGAAAAATAAGGGAGAAAAAGGCAGCTTTTGAGGAAATACAAAATGGACATTCTGAGGCTTTAAACTACAAAAGATAATTGATAGTAACATAGTTAGACTCCTTCCATATATGGGGGCTGAAGTGGGTAGCCACTCAATTTCAGTGAATCATGTCAGCACATACTCTGGTCATCATAGCTCATCCTAAGTGTATCATCCACTTAGCATTTATAATCAAAAGGAATTTATAAGAAGTGAAAGTAAAATAATAAAACTTAATGCAAAAACATCACTCTTTATATATACACCAAAATTCTCTTTTAAACAAGCTATTGACTTTTGTCTGCAACTGGATTGTCCCTCAGATATTAAAGAGAGTCTGTGTGATATTCTATAACCCTTTTGATAATTATACTGAATTCATTTCTTGTCTGGATTTTTTAAGAACCATTTGTTTTGTAACCAATGACTTCCTCTTGTTCCTAAAGTTATGTATAGCCTCTTTAAGAAAGGACAGTAAACAAGACAAAGACATCCCTCAGTACCTTAACATGGGACCCAGGGATGGATCTTTGCAGTCTCTTGTAATAGAGTCTTCAGAAATAAAGGTTTTTTTCCCTTTCGATTGCTTATTTTGTTACAGTCCTATATACACAATAATGTCATGCCTGCAATTTTTTTTTGTTTGTTATCACAATTTCCTGGTTCCTTTGTTATCCAGAATAGGCAAAAAACATACCACAATAACCTGATTAAATATATTTTAATAGTTATCTAGCTTGAATATTACATGTACTTATCTATTAGTATATTTTGACCACAGGCACTTTAGTGTTACTTGCATGAGCTTTGACAGTTAAGGAATGTGTAAGAGGCCAGGGCTAATTGTTTTAAATCCATGATTTGGGAGTTCAAGATAATCAAACTTGTGGCTCATTCACTCTATCTCTTTTCTAGGGTACCTTGTACTTTCTTTTTCATTGAAAGACAGAGTGCTCCAAGCCTGCCAAATATCCCAAAGTGATGTATATGTCCTGTCCATACATGTCACAAAAGAATGGACCCCAAACATGGCTGCCTTAGAAAAACAGTAATGTTGAAGCCATCCATTTGCTTGAATATATTAGAGTCTATAAAAAGCTGACTTTTTCCTTATTTCCATCTTTTGGCTTGTCATTGTTTGCTCAGTTATAAAGTGGCTTGTTGACACCAAATATTTTAATAATTTGATTCCAAGGCTTTGTGCCTATGCCTTTGAGATGCTGGTGGAGTAATTAAACTGTCTTTTAGCTGAAATGCTTGCAAAGCGTCCAGTTCTGTGCCTGGCAGCTGGTGATGCATTATAGAGACATTGAGCTAATCGATTAAAACCGCAGAGGCATGGGAGTTGTCTGACAGCACTGTACTAGGATGAAATTAGTTGGAATTGCATGGTGAAATTAAGGGGAATGCAGCTGATTGCAGCCCTTCTGGGAGAATCCTGGGTGAGAGGGACACTGTGCGTTGATCCCTGCGTAATTAGGACAGCCATGTTTTAACAGTATTTCTAAAGTATTAAAATGGACTGGATAAATCAGCAGGGCTGCTTCCAGTGAACTTGGCATCCATCCACTGTGACTGAAATAACATGAAATTTTTCGGCTGCTAGAGAATGTGAAATTGGACTAATTGTGTTTTAACTAGTCTGCTCGACTGCTAGCCTGGAGCGAGGCTGAACAAGGGATAGGCTGGTGGGACTGCAGCTGGAGGATGGGAAACTGAATTCGTAACTATTAGTTCAACCCATCTGAATGGATAGCACCATCACACATGTTGTTGTTAGGTGCCATGGAGTCATTGTCCCACTCATCCTGTGTACAACAGGCAAAACAGTATTGTTATACTTCTCTGCTAGTCATAGGGTTTTCAATGGCTGATTATTTTTTGGGAGTGGGTTGCCAGGTCCTTCTCCCAAGCCTACAGTACCTGGTGTTCCCAGGCATTCTCCCATCCACCTACTAACCAGCCCTGACCCTGCTTAACTTCCAAGATCTGATGGGGTCGGATGCCACAGTGGGATGGCTGCAGGCATCATACATGTAGACAGCTCTGATTTGTATCATCCAATCATGGTGATCTTTCTCTAAATATTTTAAAAGCCACTTTAAAGTGGATGCTTTGATTCAAAGACTATAGAAGTTGAACTTTGTTCCCTTGATTTATAATTACTGCTCCTCCCTTAGAATGGGTCAGAAGATTTTAAATATCAGCATTCCAGGTATACTTCTGCTCCATGGTTTATTCTGAGTAGGGGTACATTGTGCAAAGAAGGAACACTGATGCATATTGCTGATTCTCTGCATCAAACAAAGTCTTGTTCCATAATCACTGAATATTACGGCTGGTCCAGTATTCACACTTTACATGTGATTAAAGAGAGTCAGAGAGGTTGCAGAGTAAGGTCATAGGCACCCAAGATTGCTATTCTGCTGTTCATTTTATCACAATGAATTGTCATAGCTACCAACAGGTAATAGTATTTGGTTTAGTGTTACATGTTTCTTTGGATGCATAAATAAAAGCAAGATTACTATGATGGAGGTATTATTAACATTCTCAGTACTTGGAGCATCTTCATGTTTAATGTTCACTTAAGTTTAATGAAGTGTTCTCTGTCATCATGTATGTTTCTAGAAGGTAAAGCACAGCCACAAACACAAAAAAGACATTTTAAGAATTCTCAAACAAGTATAGGAATCACCTGAGCACATGTCTTTGCCTTTAGAAAAGCAATAATTAATTGTCACCATCTATTCTTCTAGAGATGACCCTATAATCTATTGGAAAACCTGTTTTAGACTCTATTATTTTGGTCCACTGGTGAATTTTTTGGGTGTAATCATGCTATGGCATCAGACTTACTATTTAAAGATGTCAAACAAAATAGAAAAACCCCACTAATCATTGTGTTTACTGCAGTAAAGTTGTAGGTGTCATACATCAAATTTCCTTTCATTTGGAACCCAATGGGAAAGCTTTCTCTGGTCCTGTAAAAGAAGTTATGTTTCTCTTGGGTAACTAGTAGGTCTACATATTATGACTTCTGCAAATAGTAGGGAGGAGTTGCAGCCTCCCTCTATGAAATTCAGAGAACTTTTTGGCGTATACTTTGCTATTCAGCACCTCCCTTTCTTTGCTCTTAATTCTCCATCCTTTTTCTCTTTTCTTCATATATATTGTTTGTTATTCATTTGTTTTATCTTGCTGTATTGTTTACATTTTGTAAACTTTTAAACTTTTATCCTGAATAAAATATGAAATTAAAGATAAATGTGATTTTCATTATGTTGCCCTCATCTCAGAGTGCAACCAATGTTAAAATATAAGAGGTATAATATTAGGAGGAAAGCTACTTATGCCATCTCCTGAATCCCTCACATGTTCACATGTTAGCTGTACTTTTGAGTCATATTTTGAATGACTTAAGAGCTGTTGTTTCTTCATGGAAACAGTGCCCTATTTTTTTAATGTTCTTAACTTTAATTTTTATGGATTCCAAATTCCAAAAAAATTGTAAATGGAAGCAATTAGTATGTACCAGTATGGATAGGAAACCAGATGTGGGTCAAATATAATTATGATACTAGATATGAATAGCCTCCATTTACAGACCTTAGATTTGGAGCTACTAAACTTCTATATTATATATAATGTTTATTACTAGACAATAATCAAATTTCTGGCAAAGATTACTTATGTTACTTAAAAATTATTTTTTCTCCAAAGTATTATGATAAAGAAGTACATTTATTAAGGAAAAAACTGATTCATGTTGAATAATATGCAACATTCCTGTTTACGTCCCATGTATCTGGTCTACACATTTTGTTTCTATTTCACTTAATTTTTTCCACATCCAAGTTGAGTACTTATGGGCTTTCTTGATTTCATAGATGAGAAACCAGGGCTTCTAGAGGTGAAGTAATCTGTCCATGATAATGTAGATAACATATGTGAAATCTGATTGCTGAGCCTGTTCTGTAACCGCTATGCCAGGATGCACTTTGGAAATGTCCAAGGAAACGGAAAATATATGACTTCCTAAGTGATTTTTGTACACATTTCTTCTCTGAGATTAATTAAAGGGCTTCTGGAGCACTTGTGTTTCCATCCCTAGCATAGCCTTATGGAAAATGAAAACATACTTTAAATAAAATGTCCATTTGCCTCTCTTAACCACTTAAGGATCTGATTATCAGAAGTTGAACTCAGATCACATGCAGGATAAAAATAAATTAATAGCAATTGAGGGTGCCAAAGTTAGATGTTTGGCTTCCTGTGTGATTCCCCATCTATTTACACATAGTTGGGAAAAATGATCTTTCCAGTTACCAACCAAATGGGAAGGTTAGTGACCATTATTTGGTTTAAGAATTAAGAAATAACTTATTATACATTTAAGATGATTGTTGTACCCTCTAGTTATTGAGTAACATATTTCTTTATGCTAATCCATCTTGGCTATACAAACTCAATGACCTATCTCTGAACTTGCAGATGGAAGCAAAAATAAACAACAGTGAAATACAGGCATGCAGTTACCTTTTATTCATCTCAAGCATGTATTGTACACTTATATAGTTAAGAAGGTACATCTCATGTTAAGTGCTTTTACCACAATAAAAAAATACGCTAGGGAGATTTTTTTAAAAAGAGAGAATGCTCTCTTTTTGCAACCTGATCTGCCCCACAGCCCTGTGACATGCTCCTTTTGTAGATCCACTACTTTCTCTTTCTGCAGACATTTGTCCTTGCAGTGCCTCCTCCCTGAGTTGCTGTCTGTCCACCACCCTTGTCTCTTCCTGTTTAAGAACTGAAATCTGCTTCATTTGTGCCACAGAGTAGAATTTAAATCTTCATGTTACCACAACTTCAGCTCCTCCTACTTCCTTCACAAGTTAAGACTGAATGAAGTGATTCTGCTGTGATTGCCAGTGGTGCCCTATCCTTCATCCCATCCCACTGTAACACATCCCACCCTTAACCCTGGCAGAGTACCCACTGTATTGTTTCATAGGGTGTCTTTAGTAGCTTGCCTCCCTTTCCCAGGCTAGTAGGGTTCCTCAAGGCAGGAACCATAACTCTCTTCTTCCCTGTCATGATTTTGTTGCCTGGCAGTGCCTCAAATGCAACTGGTGAGGAGGGTTCCAAAGGCCAGGTAGCTGATTAGATGGTTGTATCAGAATCATCCCATCTTCCTGACTCCAAGGTTCTTTCCCTTACTTCCACAGATTCTATCTAGATCAGTATCTTTGTCAATGTGTTCCTTCAGGTGAACTACGTAGAATTATATCTCATATGGGGAGGGTCTTTAAGCCTAAGTAAACCCCTCGTGGAAAGATGTATAGCTTTGTGTAGACAATGCTTGTACCCATCCATTCATTCATTGTAATAGTTATCTCTTAGGTGTTACGAGGTGATAATCACAGTTGTTTTAAGAACTTTTAAAAATTTCATAAGGCAAATGAGAAAAGATATAATGGCAATGTACTGTGTTGTTGACCTCAAATGCTTTATATTTAAAGGAATTTTAGTTCCTAAGTACTTGTGCTTATTCAGTGGAGGTAGTTTTCTTCTCATGGGGGCCCCAGAAAATCAGTATGAATGAATGACTTTACAGTTCCTCTCTAATGTTTTTTCATACTATTTTAAGTGGCAATAGCATGGATGTAAGTGAAAAAAATAGAAATTTAGTTGGGAGCAATGACACATGCCTATAAATAATCCCAGTGACTCAGGAGGCAAAGGCAGGTGGATTGCAGGTTTGAGGTCAGAGGCAGCCCACATATTTTAGTGAGACCCTATCTCAATTTAAAATCTAAAAAAGAGGTTGGGGGTGTGACTCAGTGGGAGAGCACTTGCAAAAAGTACATGTGAGGCTGTGGGTTCATTCCCTCAGTACTGCAAAAAAAAAATTTATACACACACACACACACACACACACACACACACACCTATCTTTGTTCTGAGTTTTTTTTATTAGGTGTTCCCTAGGTGCAGCATTTTCTTATAACCTTCTCCACTATAGTCAGAGATTTGACTTGCTCTGACAATGAGGTTTCCAAAATCACTACTTTCCCCACTGTGAAGAAGATAGAAAAAGAAACAAAGGAACATTCCTTTGATGCATTGAAAAACTGATATTTCTCAGTAGTGAAATAGCAGTCCTGATTTCTTTAAAATCTATGCCTGAGTGGGAGTTGGCTGTTGCCTAAGCACAGAACAGTGGTTATCCCTGGAATCATCCAGAAGATACATGGTTAGCAATGCTAGGGGGAAAAAATCTAATTTGCAGATAGAATATTTATCTTTAGATAACAAAAGCCTGGGAATGCAATTTGTAATTTTAAAAATAGCTGGTATATGGATATAGGTTAAAAGAAATGAACTTTTCCATTTTGGTGTTATTTGTAGAGGGAGAAAGGCTATGTGAAAATGCTTTTGGAATAACTCCATCTCTTGAAAATGCTATGAAGCTTTCTTTGCTTTTCATCGTGTGGGCACTTTGCTGCAAGCTCATTTTGTTGTTAAACATGAGGTTCTACAATATGGATTCACTAAGACTTTTAATGGAGCAATTTAGAACAGCTGCAAAGGGCTCTGGAATTCCCAGGGATTAGTCAACAGACTTTCCTGTGACTTCAAATCCCACAGTGAGAGGAGGTGAGGCATGCAGGTCCTGGGAAGGTGGGGATATGAGCAACTCAGCACAGAGGGAGAAAAGAGCAACTAACCAACAGGACACACAGGTGGACAGACTGCCTGGCTGGCCCCAGGGGTGCTTCTACTAGCCCTATTCCCTTCTTGTTTACTTACCCTGTCTCCTCCACCTGACTACTTGGTATAAGTCCAGGATTGCCCTTGCTTCAAGAACTCCTCAGTATACCTTAATCTGGCCTTCTGTTACACTTTGGAGAAGTGTTTAGCATTTAGAGAGGAAAGAAATTTTACTTTCTAGATGAGAAAAATTGAAGCTGAGAGAAAATAAAGACAATTGCAGGGTCAAATAACTAATAAATGGCAAAACAGACCAAAGAACAGGGTTCCCGAAATTTAGCATGTGTAATGTACACCAAATTGGCATACTTTGTTCTCTGATTTTGCACTTGTCAATGTATTGTTTTATTATATTTTCAAGTAATTTTGTATATGCAGGTTTTGCTTCTCTCAAATGAAGTCAGAGTTTTGTAAATAGTCCAATAATCTTGCTTAGGAACAGTATCTTATCATTTAGTGATTGCTTACTATGTGCAAGTGACTTGGCAATCATTTCCAACTTAACTATGACAAACTTCCTGTGAAGTGGATGTTTGCCCAGAAGAGGAAACTGGTTTAGAGAGGTTGATTATCTATACAGCTTGGCTTCATGACATGGTGGGAGAGCCACATCTGCGTGGTGTGAGAGTCCTGGCTCTTAATAGCCACATCAGGGTCTGAGCTCTTCTCATCAGCTCTGGCCTCTATACGTTTTGATACACCGTGTACCCTAAATGCTTGTTAACTAAGGCCAGGCTTTACTTGAGACCCTTTTCCCAAGACTTTTGCATTTAAGAGTCTATATTAAACTGTCTGGGCTGGGGTTTAGCTCAGATGGTACAGCACTGCTCCATGCTTTCTGAGGACCTGGGTTCGATCCCCACCACCACAAAAAATGAGAGAAATATGTGGCAATCCACTCCTGAAAACAATCCCGAAACAGTCAGCCATTGAAAACCCTATGAAGGTGAGCTGGACCCAACACAATGACACCTAACAACAACAATAAAAGTATCTGGCCAGGTGTGGTGGAGCATGCCTATAATCTCAGCACTCAGGAAGCTGAGGCAGGAGATCTTGAGTTTCAGGCCAGCTTGGGGTATAGTAAGACTCTATCTCAAAAAAAGAAAAGAGAGAAAAAAAAAAAAAAACCCATCCATCTGTCCTCTCTTCATCTAAATAGGAACTTTGGAATGGACAAGTATGTTTCCCAAGATGGATTAGATTGGTCACAGTTAGGTAGAAATTACTAATATGAAAATCCCGTTTCAATGGGCCATTCTATATGACATGTGATAATGATATGGAAGAATTGCAAACATGATGTTGAGCAAAAGAAACCAGACATGAACAAATAATACTTTACTATTTATTTTATATAAAAACAAAAATAAACAAAACTTAACTGTGCTGTTGAGTCATAAGACTAGTTACAGTTGGTCAGAGAGGAAAACCCTGAGGGGCTAAGAGATGGTTTATGTATATGTTTATTATGTAAAATGCATCAAGCTGTCTGCCTATGACAAATTCATTTTTCTGCATCCATATCATACTTCAATTAAAAAAACACACACAAATAAAAACAAAAAATACCTTTTAAAAGCCCCATTGCACACATATTAAATTATTATGGACCCTGAATCTAGAATGAGCCAACCCAAGGAATATTCAACATAAGATGTTGCCTAGACAGTGACTGGCACGTACGAAGTGGTCTGTTGATGATTGTTCAGTGAAGAAATGAAATAAAAGAATAATTTTAGGAAATTCATATTTGTTTCCTATTCATTTAAGAAGAGAAATAGTGACCCCTAGCAATTTTTTATCCTGGGAGTAAGCTAGGTACTGTGGTGAGTGCTTCACATGGTTTATTGTACTTCTCACAGTGTGTGAGGCACACATTTTTATCATTCCCATTTTGCAGATGAGAAAGTAGGGTACTGAAGGGGCTAACTCATTTCTGAAAGCATGTGCTTAGTAAGTTTTGGAGCCAGTATTGGAACACAGGCATTCAAATTCCAGAGACTGTGCTTTTGACCATGGTGATGCCCCTATATATGTATGTACATGCATGTGTGATGAGTGTATCACATATATGTAAAGTGTAGTAGCTGTCTACCCCTGTAAAACCATGGTGATATATTTTTCCCTTCATAAAGTCTATCATGATGACATTAGTAATTTGTCCTTGCCGTCTCTTTGCACTTCCACCTGACATTTCCTGTGGTTCTTTTCTAATGTGATGGTATTGCCCATCAAAATTCTGCCATTGCCAGAGACCCCTGTCTATGTGCCCATCTAAGCCTTTGGTTTCCTAAGGATTTTTTTTCCAAACAGCTTGCCATCTTTTTAGGGAGATGGGGTTGGAGCTGGATTTCTACAAATTTCTGGAAGCTGCATTCATTTCTTATGGCTAATCTTGTCAGGAAAAGGACAGACTCAATAGATGGGTGGATTATTCATTCTAAAAACCTGAATATATCTATCACAGCTTTTAAAGTTGTCTGAATTTATGTTACCTGCACAGACTGTTCACTGTTAGCCTGGGGATCTATGTAATATTCACAGTTCAGGTTATCAATGTAAACCAAAATTCTAGAAAATAGACCCTGGAGGTACAAGCCTACTTTGCATTCCAGGATTATATTTTACTTGTTTGGGTACAGAATGGAAGTGGAGACAAAAAATCTAAGGCAGGGGTTACTACATTTAGGAAAGATAGCAAAAGTAGGAAGAGACCAGCCTGCAGCATATTGAGTCTTCAAGAGTTGGTAAGCATGTGTTTCTTCGGTGCCAGTATATGCTTTATGGGATTAATAGCAGATTTATTAAATTCAAATATATGTATGAATAAATGAATATATGTGCTTAATGCTAACAGGCAATTATATGGGTGGTTGAGCAAAATATGCCCCAGTGTTTCTTAGCAGTTATGTTTCCTTTCTTCCCATAGGATAATCAACTAGTCATTAGTTTAGGGAATAACAGTAATAACAATAAGCTTATTGCTGTACTATCCATGCTAGAAAGAAAAGACTTTTTAAAAGTTGTATGGTAAGCTTTTTAAAAGGTGATTTTCCTTCTTTCACAGCTAGATGCTTTGCCCTCAGAATCTGGTTTGCTGTAGAGCTCAGGGCTTATTTTTGTGAGAACCTAAGCTGTCCATTCTGTGCACCAAAGAATAAAACTCAGAAGCATCTAAATAATCCTTTCATGGTGCGTAATTTTAAATGGGAGACACAGTAGTTACAGACTTCAAAAGAGATACATATAAATGAAATAAAATGAATTCTTGCTTGGAAGAGACTGTTTGGATCTAGTCCCACTTTCTGGGACCATGCTTGCCAGTAAGATGGCCAGTGGAATCTACAAATGGTGTCTATTTGCACCTCTTGTTGTGTCAGGACTTTGCAGTATGAATGGCTTTAATCTGTACTGTGAATAGAAATGACCAATCTCATTCCAGTTTGAATTGTAGGTCCAATTCAACCTACAAAGCCAGAGGTGAATATATAAACCCTGGACTTAATTTAGCAAGCAGTCTGGCTTCCAGTTCTAGGGCTTAAAAGTCTATAAACTTCAGTTTAGATAACAGATGAGGATGCTGGAAGAGAGAAATGTTATGTAGGCATGGTGGTAGTACACATAGGTGCATGTGCTTGGCCTTCTATATTGTGTTTTTAAGGGCCTCATATCTCAGTCTGGGCTTCCTGTAGGAATGCCAGGTCAGAGGTGATTCTGTTTCCTATGATAATAGTGGAGAACAGGGCCACATTTAAGCAAGCAGACTGTTCTTAATGCCTTTAAAGTCTCAGAAAGTGAACACTGATTTTATAACTATGGCCTGGATTTATTTTCTGCTAGTTTCAGCCTCAAAATGAGGATGAAAGAAATGAAATTTTAATAGAATGTGATTAGGATGAAATTCCTACTCCGTTAAACACTAAATTAGCTAGAGATTTTGTTTATTGTTAGTCATGCAAGATCTACTAGTTTTATATTTTCAAAGTATTTCACTTTCTATTCAGGTACAAGCTGTCAATCAAGGCTAATCAAACTGGCACAGTTAACATGATACATCATAAAATTTCACAATAATGTCAACCTGTAATTCTGTCAATCTGGTTAAGGGAAATGGGCTAAAAACAATATTGTCATTTTGTAATAACACTCAGAAGGTGTTCTAGAATTATGTTATCATCATCTCCTATAACTTCTAACAGAGGCAGCTCTGACTTGCTGCTAGCAAATAGCTATTCCTTGTTCTTACAACTCATAAAATTTGGAGTAGGGCCGCTTAAGCAGATAATGCTGCCCCACAGCATTTTTCCAGTTAGACCCCTTCAATAAGGATGCATTTAGAAAACAGTGCAAGTAGTTCATAGTGCTCGCTTCATGTGGACATTGAATATTTTTAATTCTATCAGTTTAGTTATCATACATACTGTTGTCTTTTTATGAAGTTACATTCTGGGGTATTTCAAAAGTATACATTTGAAAAAGCTCTGCAGTTAACAGTAAAACATAGTAACAAAGCATGGCTCCCTATACAAATTTTATGTTTTGCTTTGCAGCCTCAGGATATCATGGCTCTCATTGAACAGAAAAGGATACTATATTCTCCACTCAGGATACCCCCAGACTTGGACTCTGTTTATCATTGACTTTCCCTAGGGACCCTCACCTGAGTATATGGATTCTCTCCCATGGGAGAGTCTTCCTATGGTCAGTATAGCTAGATTTCAATTCTTAATTATTCCTTTCTCCAATCAAAGAAAAAACAAGAAAAATAACAAAAGACATACACACACATTATAGATGTAGACTCAGTTATTTTACTTTATTTTAAATATGTGTGGAAATATGTCTTTTAAAAAACAGATTTCCTATACAAGGAAAAGCAAGCCAGTCAGCAATTTTATTATTATTATTATTATTATTATTATTATTATTATTATTATTATTTTAAAGCTGAGAAGACTTCCTGCAAAGACATCTTACCCAGAAGCATAAACAAACAAAGTCAAGCTGTGGTAGGTGATGTTGGAGTAGAAATCCACATTCAGCTCCCTCAGACCCTCCCCTTCATGGGTATCTCTTGCAAACAGCTAAACTGCTAATGTTTAGTGTCCCATTTTAATAATATTTATGTACTCCTGTGGAATATACTTTATTTGCTCTGATCCAAGACACTTCCCCTTTTGAAGGAGGGTTATTATTATAACACTCAAGGTTCAAGAGAGATGGAGAAATTTTTACATTATTGTAATTAATATGGATATTTAAAGCTGCATATGGGTATTGGGAAGACCAGGAAGCAGTATAGCAATACCATTGCTGTGCTTATTAGGCAGGTATCTAGAATATATGATGGTTAATCTTGAATGTAAAGTTGATTGGATTGAGAAGTGCCTAGGAGAAGTAAAGCATACTTTAGGGTGTGTTTGTGAGGAATTACCAGAGAGGATTAAACAAAGGGGGAAGACTTTCCCTTAATGTAGGCAGCACCATTCCATAGGCCATGGGCCTAGATAGAATAGGAGGTGAGAAAGGAGAAAGGCCAACTAGTTCAGGCATTCTATTCTCTCTTTTTGTCTGCTTCGTGGCTGTCATGAGATGAGGTGAGCTGTTGTACTCCACCATGCCCTTCCCACCATGAAAGGTTTCAGACTGAAACCTCTGAAACCAAAATAAAGCTAGTATTCCATTATATCATCTCATTCAGGTATTTATCACAGGGATGAAAAGTCTGACTAACACAGAAAATTGGTACCAGAGAAGTGGGGTCCTTGCTATGAGTATCTGACCATGTGGTTCAGAAGTCCTTGGAACTGGTATATAGGAAGAATTTGAAAATTTGGAGATGTGGTCTACAGAAGCCTTAGAATGCCTAGTGGATGATTCTGATGGGAGCTCAGAAGACCAGAAACCTGAGAGGAATATGCATCGTAGAGACATGCTCATGAAATTTCTGAAGGATACAAGGACTCTCTTGGAAATTAGAGACCATTCATGTTACATTGTGGCAAAAAAAAAAATTGTCTACATTTTGTCCATACCCTAAGATTTTATGAGAGACTGAGTTTAAAGATGATAGACTAATTCATCTGGTGGAAGAAATTTCAAGGAGACTCGGGTTTAGGTAATGGCATGGTTGTTGCTAGCTACTTTTATCTGGGATCATTGTGAGACTCAAGAACAAAAAGCAGAGCAAAAATACCTGAAAAATTTGCAGTTTTGCCAGAAAAAGAACAGATTTGAAATTAGGGCAAAGGAAGGAAGGTGTGTTTTTGAAAAGGTTGTTCCCACTAAATTAGCCACATATTTTGCACCAGAACAGTAGGAAAGATTCATTGAGAGCATCTCAGGAATTGGCTGGGCTCCATCCATCACAGGCTCAAGGTGGTAGAAGTATAAACTCATTTAAAAGACTTTCCTTTGGCAAGAGAGTACTGTCAAGGCACCCTGTTTGCATAGGACTGCCTAGCAAATTCTATCTCCATAATTTATTTTATTGTATTCAGCCACCCAGGCATTCAGGAGTCACTACTACCATAGTCTAAGGGGCCCAGCTACTACTCCTATTGGTGGCAGACTTTGGTGCCATCCATGTGCTGTGCCAGTTTTTCAGGCATGAGGAATATAAGAGTTACAGGGCCATGGAGGGATCTACCTAGATTTCAAAGGAAAGTCTGGGAGGCCAGGCAAAGTGGAGCAGGTTCATAGTCCCTGGGAGCAGCTACTAAGATGGTAATGTGTGAAGCTATGAGAGTGAAGCTGAAGGTAAAATGAGACCCCAGGAAGTTAGAGATGCCAGGAACATGGAACATGGGCCAAGGAAAGCTGTAGGCAGTGAACAAAGCCAGTTCAGGAAAGGGTCCATTTGGTCTACAGCAGGCAAAGTTGTAGGGGTGGGACTTCTCAAACCTTTTGTTGCTCACATCATGCCACCACTTGCCCTGGATGCTGGACATCATTCTATGGGATTTAGTTTTTGCTCTGCTGGGTTTTAGTCTTACTTGGTCCAATCCCTCCTTTTTATGCCCTCATTCTTCCCTTTTGAAATAAGAATGTGTACTCTGTGCCATTTTATCTTGGATATATGTAACATATTTTTTATTCCGTAAGGGTTTACAGATAAGAGCTTGCTTTGAGTCTCAGAAAAGAGTTTGAACTTGGACTTTTGAACATAGAACTGTTAAGACTATGGGGCTCTTGGAGATGGATTAAATGCATTTTGCATCATGAGATGGACATGAATCTTTGAGGTGCCAAGAGTAGAATGTTAGGACTTGAGGAAATATGTTTAGGTGTTAAGTATACAGGGGGTGGACATTTGATGGTTAATCTTGATTATCAACTTACTTAGATTGAGAAGTGCCTAAAGGATTAGTGAAGTGCACCTGTTGGTATGTCTATCAAGACTTTTGCAGACAGAATTAACTAAGAAGGGAAGCTCCTCCCTGAATATGGGTGGTACTATCCAATAGACACTGGGGACCCAGATAGAATAAAAGGTGAGAAAGGATAAAACCAGCTGACACCGGCTCCAGCGTGCGCCCGCGCGCTCTTTCTCTCCCCCTTTTAAGTTATTTATGTCAGGTATTTTTTGTCACAGTGAAGAAAGTGTGACTAATACAAATAATGACTATCATAACACTTTTTTCCATAGGAGCTCTAGTAGCCCATCAGATATTTTAGCATAGATTGAGAACCCTATATCTGAAATGTTTGGGACATTTATTTAGATTTCAGAATCTAAATAGATTTCAGAATCAGAATATTTAGAATATTTACATAGAGTTTACTGATTGGAGGCAAATGCTGAAAATGTTTTGAATTTTGGAACAGTTCAGATATCTGGATTAGAGATGCAAAACCTGTAGTTATTTCCTCAGAATGGACCCTGTCCTGCTGGCTTTCCTATGTTGGGCAATGTCTGTAGTATTGTTCTTCACCAACTCTCTGGCTGTGTCCTCTGTTTACTTAGTTTGTTTCAGAATGTTAAAATATAGAAAAGAAAACAGGAGTTAAGTAAATTAGAAGAAATATAAAGAAAATCAACTTAAAATCATGGCAAGAATTATTATAAAATTAATTTAGAGGCAGAAAAAGATGAAGCTGGGCATGGTAGAAATAGTGAAGTATATCACTCCTTCTGTCTCCTCTTTTTTTTACTCAGTAAACACTTATTGAATATCTATTTAGGATCAAAAATATTGACAGACAGTGAAGATACTATTAAGATATTCCACAAACTTTTGAAATCCTGGGCACGTGGCACACTCCTCTAAGCCCAGTGATTCGGGGGGCAGAGCCAGGAGGATTGTAAGTTTGAGGCCAGAGGCACTCTGTATAACTTAGCAAGAGCCTGCCTCAAAAGAAAAAAAAAAAGAAAAAAAGAAAAAGAAAATGGTCTCAGAGTGCAGCCCAGTGGTATAGCACTTGCAAAGTATGTGCAAGGCCCTGGGTTCAACCCTTTATTGTTGTTGTTAGATGCCGTCCAGTTGGGTCTGACACATAGCTACCCTATGTACAGCAGAATGAAACATTCCCCAGTTCTGTGCCAGGCACATGATCTTATTTAGTCTAAGCCCATTGTTGCAGACACTATGTCAATCCATCTGGTGGAGGGTTTTCATTTTTTTCATTGACCTGCCACTCTCCAAAACATGATGTCTTTCTCCAGGAATTGGTCTCTCCTGACTATATAATACATAAGACACAGTCCAGCCATCCTTGCTTCCAAGGAGCACTCTAGTTGCACTTCTTCTAGGACAAATCTTTTGACAGTCCATGGTATATTCACTAATCATCTCCACCATCATAATTCAAAAGCATCAATTCTTCTCTTGTCTCCCTTGTTAAATGCCCAGCTTTCACAACCATATGATGCAAAAGAAAATACCGTGGCATGAGTTAGGCGCATCTTTGTCTTCAAGGTGACATCTTTACTTTTCAATACTCTAAATAGATCTTTTGCCACAGGTTTTCCCAGGGGAATGTGTCTTTTGATTTCTTGACTGCTACTTCCATGGGTGTTGATTATAGAGACAAGCAAAGCAAAATCTTGGATAACCTCAATCTTTTCTCCATTTATTGTGAGATTGCATACTGACCCAGTTGTAAGGATTTTTGTTTTGGTAATGTTGAGTTACAATCCATACTGAAGGCTGTATTCTTTGATCTTCATCAGGAAATGTTTTAAATTTATCTTCACTTTCAGCAAGCAGAGTTGTGTCATCTGCATAATGCAGGTTGTTAATGAGTCTACCTCCAATCCTGATGCTGTGTTCTTCTTCAGAAAGTCCAGCTTCTTGGATTATTTGTTCAGCATAGAAATTGAAGAGATATTTTATTTTTTTAGAAATTTTTAATGTACATCTTAATGTGATTCATTTTGACATGCTTTTCATTGTGACATTCCCATATATGCATTTTGATAAACATTATTCATATAGGTTACCTCTTACCCTCCCCTATGCCTCCCCCCCCCACCCTTCCCATCTAAGTTTCCCATCTAAGTCTTCTCTATCATTTACTTAGTAGTATTTTTCTATATGTCCTTGGGTTCCAGTTCTGTTTAAGATAGAAACTTTTCCTGTAGTGGTCTTTGTTTTTCTCTTGTTAGAACAATTACATGCGATTTCTAGTCCATTTATGTTGACATCATTCTTATCTTCCCCCCGCCTTTTATTATGATCCGACCTTTGAATAGGATTTTTCCTTCTTGTAATTTTGAATCAGCTCCCTCATATGAGTGGGATCATGTGTTGTTTCTCTTTCTGAGCTCATGTTCGTTCACTCAAAATAATTTTCTCTAATTTCATCCATTTTGCTGCGAATGACCTTATTTCATTTTTCTTGATTGATGAGTAGTATTCCATTGTGTATATATATACCATAGTTTTTTTATCCATTCTTCTGTTGAAGGACGCTTTGGTTGATTCCATATCCTTGCTATTGTGAAAAGCGCTATATTGAACATGGAGATGCAGGTGTCTCTGTGGTATCATGACCCATCTCCCTTTGGGTAAATTCCCAATAGTGTTATAGCTAAGGTAAGGTAAGATTATATTTAGTAAGATTATATTAGGTAAGATTATATTTGTTTTTCTAGGTAGAAAACTGAGATCTGCCTATGGATTAAAAGGCCCTTTTCCAGTCAAGCTGATGACTCAGCTGCACTCATCAAGTCTGTTCCTCTAAGGGAAAAGGGGGCACAGTCTGTACTTGGGCCAATGTTGTTGTTGTTGTTGTTAGGTGCTGTCGAGCTGGTATCCGACTCATAGCGACCCTCTGTACAACAGGGGAAACACTATTGTCAGTGCTTCTCTGCTGTTCATAGGGTTTTCAATGGCAGATTGATTTTTGGGAGGGGGTTGCCAGGTCCTTCTCCCAAGCCTACAGCTTCTGGTGTTCCCAGGCGGTCTTCCATCCAGGTACTAACCGGACCCGACCCTGCTTAGCTTCCGAGATCTGACGGGATCGGATCCTGCAGGGCTACTGCTGCAGGCCACTTGGGCCAATAGGCAGGATTAAGCAGGGTTTTTTTTTTTTAGAGAAATCACGTTCTTTCTTCTCTGTGGTGCTCAAGAATCTATTTCTCATCCCGAGTGCATACTTAGTGATGACACATGTAAAAATCAAAGAGTCTGATTTTGCATAAGCCATCAACATAACTAAAATGAAGGTGTCCTGCCTGTAAATGAGTTCGGGGCCATAGGCTTGAGATGCATGTTACATGGTCCTAGTTCTAAGCTCTGGCATTGACTAGGAAGGTTATCTCATCAAATTGCCTAACTCTCTTTGCTTCAGTTTCCTCACCTATAAAAGGAGGATCTCTACTTCTGGGTGTTGGTGAGGATAAACAAGTTAATATACACAGGGCATTTAGGTTTATGTTCTATAAGTTTCCAATAAATGTCATTTGTTGTAATTACCTGGGTGCATTTATATATACTGTTATTTATAACATCACAAAGAAAGCCCCCCACAAAATCACAGTGCTTGGTTTACATAATGGATAAATTTGTTGTTGTTGTTAGGTGCCATTGAGTCAGTATCCGACTCATAGCGACCCTCATAGGGTTTTCAATGGCTGACTGTTTCGGGATTGCCTTGGGAGTGGATTGCCAGGCCCTTCTCCCATTTTTGCAGTGCTGGGAATACCTCAGAGATTGCAGCACAGTGCTCTACCAACTGAGCTAAATCCCAGCCCTTAATGGGTAAAAGAGGATGTTTATTCCTTCCCTGTATCTCCCTTTTACTATCATTTATCATTATTTTTTACTTGGAGATGCTGAGTATATGTTTCACTAAAAATCTTGCTCAATAGCCAACTACTACCTGTGTTCCTCATGACTCGTGCAGGCAAATATAAAACAAAAGTGAATACTTGCACAAAAACAAATACACTGAAATAGATAGTTAGGTTTCCCCTGTTCCTGCTGTCAGGAGCCCTGGTGATTGAATATAGCAAGAGTCTTATCTTTCCATTAGGAGAATGGGAGCATTGACATTTCCAGCTCTTTCCAGAGAACCTTTCTGGGCTCCCTCGTTCACTGGTGTGAGAGGCTGGTGCTGCCACTGCTGCTGCATGAGAGACATTATTTAATATCACAGCAAGTGTCACTTCAGCTGCTCCAACTTTAGGCTGCATAAGATGAGGTTCCTCTCCCTGGTCCAACGCAGCGCTCCCTTTGAATTAACTTTGTAAAGATGGACAGACAGATCAGTCACATGAGGTATTAATATTTGTCAGTCATTTCCTGCAGTAAAAGGTCTGTTGTGTTTTCTGTTACACTACCCAGATATTCAGTATTTTCTAAGTTAACATTTTAGAATGCATCAAGGCAACGATTAAGTTTCAGGCAGATCTTCAGAGACTGTTCCTCAGTGGCATGTTTGCCTGCTAAGGCTGATCAGCTTTCTACCATGTTTGGGAATTACTGTAACTTTGCTGACCACTTTACCTTATGTGAATAAAACAATATATTAAGACCAAAGATTATGTTTATATCTACTTCCTGCTAACATTTTTCCTTCTATTAAACTCTTCCCTATCCTATATATTTTCTTTTTTCACCTGGTCTTTGGGTATATATTATACTGTGAAGAGATACAATACAGTCTTTACTGCAGAGGATTCTGGGAAGATAATGTATAGGGGAGAAGGCAGTTTCATAGTCAGTTGTTTAACTTCTGGAGTTCTTTCCTATATAAATGAACAAAGGTAGCAAATATTGTTTATCATCTGACCATATTCTTAAATAAACATATCTGGAATTTGAATAAGTAGAAAAACAAGAACAGAAATAATCTTTCTTTCTTTTCCTATTTGCCAACACTGACCACATCCTGCAATGGTGGCTGCTTAAGGGGTATCCTTGATGGGCCTGTCCTGTATTCTTTTTATAATTTGTACCACTGTCAAGTCCTGCCAATTAATACACAGTCTAAATAAAAACAATGAGATTTCTATGCAAATGAAACTTTGTAACAGTTGCACCCTTTCCATGTATTCTCACCCTTAAGTCCCCAAATAGAGAATTTCTGGAGCTGCCATAACTCTATGTTTGTATACCAAAGTTAAGCTGGGGCAACACAGTGAATGTATTCTTTTGGCTACCTTATGTTCATTCACTCTTCTGGTGTTAAGTATTGTAGTTTTCTTTAAGACAACATCTTCATTTCATATCTCAGCCCCTAGGTTAGGTAGAGTTCTTTCCACCTGTGATCCTGGAAGTAGGTTTATGACTCAGTTTGTTCAGACAGAGGTCTATTTGCCTCCTGGCTATCTTATGGTGATTTGTTTAATGATGGGCATGACCAGGATTGCCAGGCCCTTCTCCCATTTTTGTGGTGCTGGGAATTGAACTCAGGACCTCAGAGACTGCAGTGCAGTGCTCTAACAACTGAGCTAAATCCCAGCCCTTAGGTCATATATCAGTTGTATATTTTTAGCATTTTTACATTTATCATTGTCTTCCCATAGTACATCAATAGATAAGAACTTTCTTATAAATACATGGGTATAATTTCATATAATATAAAAGAAAGACACCAACTCTTTCAACGTGGACATTGACCTGTTTCTGACGTAATTTAATTGTAAGTTGGTGTGCCCTCTAGTCACTTCCAAAGTGTTGGCTTATAAAAGCAGGCAACATGTCTGTTTGACTCGCCAACATATTCTTGGGACCCAACTAGATTGAATATGAGTTAATGAATGATGATTAAGTTAATCAGTAGAAACAGATTCTTGAGGGACACTTAGGAGAGGGAAATATTTAGATAAAACAGGTTATATATAGGTGGACATGAAAACAGATCTTTTTCCCCACTGGTAAGAATGGCATTATTAAGGAATTATGAAGAATATGGAAGAACCTTGAAGCATATAGAAATCTAAGAACACTGTGGGGAAAGGAATAGGTTAAGATCTGAAAGAGGGATGGCATACCTAGCTCTGTAGTTGGGAACTAAGTGAAACTCAAAAATGATGGATGAGAATTCAGAAATTAACAAGGGTCAGTGGTGGCCAAGAGAAAATTAAAATGAACTGTAACATGGGAAAAAATGGTGAATTCCAACTATCATTTTCAGTCTATGCATCAAGGTGTGAAAAGAAACTGAAATGAATTATTTTTAGATTTTGGAAGAAAATAGTTGGAAATGCACTTGAAAGGCATAAAACATGGGCCTAAAATTTTGTGAGAACGAAGTCCCCAAAAGTTAAGCCAACTTCCAGAGTAGTAACTTCACTACCACTAACAATCCACATTAATATGTAAGTCTGCTATTGGTAATGTCAGTAGCTGCTAGTTTCTACAAAGGGATGATTGGGCTATAGTAGATAGAGGTACCTGGGCTTTTGTGAGTGTCTTTCCCATTTCTTACTTCCACACAGGGCAGTTGCAGTCTGTATTTACAATCCTAAAATTATGTGATTGTGCTTGGAAGGTCATACAAGCTTCTTCACCTTTGTTATTGCTATTATGTATGCTTCTTCATCAGGACCAAAAGGTTGTCAACATCTAAGGCCTTGATGAAGCTTAGTCAAAACTTTCCCATCTTTAAAAATGGCTTCTCAGCACGGCATCATGGGGCATGCCTGTAATCCCAGCTACTTGGGAGGCTGATCCAAGAAGATTGCAAGTTTGAGGCCACAGGCAGCCTGTGCAATTTAATAAGACCTTGTCTCTAAATAAACAATAAAAAAGGGTCAGTGTGGTTCAGTGGTGGAGCATTTGCCTAGCAAGTGCAAGGCCCTAGATTCAACCCCCAAGTACTGCTGGGGGTGCTGGGGAAAGAAGGAAGCTTCTCATGGCCTTCCAAATTTGTACTCAGCTATGTAAAATGTACTTTGGAATTTTGTCCCTAGATGCTTTTCCTCATTTTAATCCTCAAAGTAGTGTGATGAAATTTAGAACCATCATTCTAGAAGTTACTTGTGACTTCTTTTTTGATGGTAATGACATTGTTGTACTACTCCAGTAAGAAGGTACTGAGGTAATTGTTAGGATCATTATGTAAAAGTGAAGACAATTATAGATCTGTGCTTTCTAGAGGAAAACAAGAACTTATTGAAATTAAACCTAACTTTAAAAATCTATATAACATTTGAGAACACTGGTATCAATTATTACCTGCAGCTGTAGCACTGTGGCATCTGATCCTGTTAGATCTTGGAAGCTAAGCAGCGTTGGGCCTGGCTAGTACTTGGATGGGAGACCTCCTAAGAACACTAGGTGCTGTACAAAAAGGACCCAGCAACCCACTTTCAAAAACAATCAGCCATTGAAAACGCTATGAATAGCAGAGAAGCACTGACAATAGTGTTTCGCTTCTTGTACATAGGGTCACTAAGAGTCAGACACTGACTCAATGGCACCTAACAACAACAACAATATCAATTATTATAAAGTGTTTACTAGGTAACTTTCAACTCATACTCACTCTGTAATGATCAGAATTCAGCTTAAAAATATTATATTTATAAAGAAAATTTCTACAGAAGTTTAAATAATCAGTTATTCTACTTTGTTCTTTCATTTCTACATTGTTTTCTAGATTTTCCAGGATTTTGGGGGAGTTTTTAGTATTAACAGAAGTAGGTTGATGGCCTATAGTTGTAAATATAGAAAACCAAATAAAACCTTGAAGTAAGTTTGTTGTCTTAAAGTAGCTATTCATAGCATTAGGGGACCAATGCTTTGAAGAAAGGAAGTGATATATCCTATTGTGTACCATGGTATTATCAGAGAATGGCAGTCACACTGAGTAAATGAAGAAGAGATCTCAAATTCTAATAATTTGTTTTCTTGTGCTTTTTTAAGGAGATGCCGATTTATAGAATGGAAATATAGAAACTCACTACCAAGTTTTAATTCCAGTTTTTATTAAAGATTCAGTTTAAGGTCTTGAGAAGACTCCTGCTTTTCTGCAGAGTTTGCTTTTAGAAAACATTCATAAATGTGGGACTTGAAGTTTCAAGTATTTGTAATCAATCATGCTTTATGAAGGTCTGGGATTTTGCTCAGTTGGTAGAGTGCTTGCTCCACAGACCCTGAGGACCTGGGTTTGATACCCAGCACCACAGAAATGGGAGAAGAACCTGGCACCCCACTCCTGAAATAATCAGCCATTGAAAACCCTATGGATAACAGAGAAGCACTGGCAGATATAGTGCCTCTTTCATTCTGCTGTATATAGGGTAACTATGAGTTGGACCTGACTCCATAGCACCTGACACACCTGATACAAATGCTTCATGAAATGACTGGAATCTTCTATGACAATAGGGTTTAGTTATCTTTTTTCTTAAAAAAAAAAAGATTTTTAAAGCTATATCAAACACAGAAGTTAAATTATATAGTTTGAATTCTGTTTTACAAAGTTACCTTTAAATGACCCAAAGAAAGTTGATCCTCATGTACAATCTTTATTTTATCTTATTGCTGTCTATGGAATATAGCAAGCATTTCTGTAGAAGTAGCAGGATACAGGTGGGTTGATTGATTTACATCTAGTAGCCTGGAGTTTTATGTGTGCATACCTTATTTGTTTTCCATATCACCTCTTAACCATAAGGAATTTAGATTAAAAACAAGGAAAAAAATGTTTCCTCAAGGATACACATATGACATTGACTCTGTTATTAATTTCTTAGCATATCTTGAGAAATTATTGGTATTATTTATATTTTAGTTTAAAATACTTATTATGAAATAGTATAATGGTATTAACTGGGTTTATTTAATATAGTCAGACTGTGAGGAAATAATTTATTGTAATAAATTTTGTATATATGTATTTATTTTATTTTTTATAATAACACCTCCCCATATTTGGAAATATCCATTTTAAGAAATGTTTCAGGGTTGGTGAATTTAGTACATAAGATATATATATATATATGCACACACACATATACATATATACATATACATATATACACACATACATATACATACAGACACACACATACATACATAACATATACACACATACATACATATATATATATATACACACACACACACATATATATATGTTTATATATTATGCAGGCACCTAGTTAGTATGGAATCCTCACTGTCTTACTTAGAATAATCAGAATTTCAGGCATGCTAGACATCTAGCATGTACTCAATCCCAATTACACACATAGTTATCGCTTAATGTTGAATACTGTTATAGGTGTGTCTTGAGGCAGAAGTAGACAAGAGACAATAATGACTAGGCAAATAATCACATTGCCCTGAAGAAAGGAAAGGACTTAGCTAGAAAACTGTGATAAGGAGGTGGATGTTTTTAAAAATGTGGGATTAGGGCTAATCCAATGGATGAAGTTGAGGGAAAGAATCACCATTTTTATTGTGATTGTATTCCAAACAAATAAAATGATTGTATTCCAAACAAATAAAATAATTTTTTCACTAAATGTTTAGAAGTCACTTTGCCTCCAAAGTTAGCTGTACTTCCATAGTCCAAGAAGAAAGCAATTAAAATAATATATCTGTCAAATTTGCCTAAATCCTATAAAGCAATTCTGTTTTTAATGAAATACCACTGTGGGAATCAATGTAAAAGCAACTTACTAATCTTGATCAGAAGTTCTTTTAACATAAAGACTAAAATGGGGGCAGAGGGGAACATGACATGTGCCACCTGAAATCTATTTTATTTTCACTCTGAATTTTAATAACTTGATCTTTTTGTAAATCGCAGGTTATATTTTATTTTTAAAACAAATCAGATATTTTATGAATGTATTTTTGCCACAATTAAATACTATGTGGGAGATATCTATTTTTTTTAAGATTAGTAATTGGAAATGAAGAAGTTGTTGTGGCTGAACCTAGGTTTTATATAGCCTTTAAAAAATATCACCATTATATTTTCACAAGTGACTAAATCAATCAGTAGTATACCAAAAGGTATATAGTATCTTATTGGAATCATCAGACACTTTCCATCAGTGAATTATGTTATTATGACATATTGAAATCATTATTATATCTGTTTAAGAAAATGCCAACCAGAAGTTAAAGCTGACATAATAATTTCAAGGAAAACTTCTGCCACTTCTTATATTCCGGGTATTCTCTGAATTTTTAAGTTCAGGGCAAGCAGGAACATTAGGTGCTTGATTTCTTGGTTAACTTATGTTATACTGGCCTAGGAGTGGGATGGTCATATGTTTTTGGTCTATTAGACCAGCATTATATGTTCCATTTAAATATAGTTAGGTTGAGTATCCCTTGACTGAAATATTTGGGGCCAAAAGTGTTTCACATTTTAAACATTTTCCAATTTGGGAATATTTCCATAGACTTTACCAGCTAAGCTTCCCTCATGTGAAAATCTGAAAAATGTTCTGAAATCCAAAACTTTCTGAGTGTCATTTTGATACTTAAAAAGTTTTAGATTTTGGAGGATTTCAGATTTTAGATTTTCAGATTAGGGGTGGTCCACCTGTAGTATTTTTCCTATATTCATAAGATAGGGTAAAATGAAAGTAGAATATTCAAACTAGTACATAAAAAGAATATTGGCTTTATGGTACTGTAGTATGAAACAGCAACACATGAAAATTAATATCTGAGAAAACTCACTTCAAATTATATTTCTCTCTTTCCAAGAAGGAATATAACTTAATTACTAAGAAGTGCTAAGATACTTTGGAAGTTATAGCTATAAATAACATTTTTTCTCATAAACTTGACCTAGTGATATTAAATTGGTACAAAGCTCAAAATCAGTATTTAACGTTTAATGGAACGGACAAACTAATTCTGCAATTTAACTCAACATTTGCAGTAAGATGACTTGTACCCTAATGGCTTATAATTAATTTTTCTGAAAATCATATTTATGATAGTCTGCAGATTCGGGGCTTTATCTAATACATAATGTTCATTTTGAGCCTTTAATTGCATTTAAATTAAAATTGGCTTAGCCAGAAGATGAATTGTGGGAATGCATCAAACCACCCAGCATGTCCTGAAGATGTGAGCCTGAAAATGCAATTTGGTGGAGATGTGCAGAATCATTTGGAGTTCATTAATTTTTATTGCACAGGTAGTTTTACTAAAGTAGGTTATTTTCTTTGAAATTTATATTTATGTTTATGTCAATAGCTGAATATTGTATTAGCCCTTACATCTATTAGAGTTTATTAACCTGGACTAATAGAAGTTGTTCATATTGAGAAGATAGATAATTTGTGTTTATCCCTCATTCAGATTCAGTAAGACTGATAATGTAAAATGCATTTGGGCCCAGGCATGGAGTTGCAGGCCTGTAATCCCAGTGACAGGAGGATCATAAGTCTGAGGCCAGATGCAGCCTGAGTAACTTAGCAAAACCCTCTCTCAAAAGAAAAAGTTGAAAAATGGACTCAGGGTACAGCCAAGTAGTAAAGCACTTGCAAAGTATGCATGAGACTTTGGGTTCTACTCCCAAGTACTGCAATAAACAAACAAACAAAAAAACAAACAAAGGCATTTTGGGAGATGAGTGAGAGGGGAACAGAGCTCTTGTGGAAAAAGTTAAGCAAGTTCCTGGTCAGGTTTCTGGGTACACAGTCAGAAGTGAGGGCTTGTCTGAGAAGATATTCTTACTGCTAACTTTCTGAGGCCTTCCAGGCTGACTAATCTTTTTCTCTTTATATGACTGAGGTTCTGACCTGGCCATTGCAGTGAAGGCCTATTGATGTGTAATTCTGTTTGGTGGTTTAAAGTGCCAGGGCTTTGTCCAGCCAGCTTGTAAGTGACTCCTTAATTTACAGATGCTGCTGAGATTATCCAACTTAATTATAATGTCACTTTACAATTATAAGGGAAAGGAGGTTTTTGCATTATCTAATGAATACAAATTGTCTGTAATTTCAAAATACAAAGAAATAAAAATTAACATTTGTCCTCTTGGCCAGAGAATTTACATTTGTGCATGTGACTCTAGTAAAATAATTCCATTACCTAAATTCATTAAACACATGTGCTTTTTATTTTGGCAATTGTATATCTTTCTTATTAATAAAATTATATTGTTAACATTTGCCATCCTGGACTCATTTTTCCCCCTTTGCAGACAGTGTAATTAGGGATGGAAAAAGCTTCAGGATGAGCGAATGCCTGCTATAGAAATGAATTATATAAATGTGGTAATGATTTTCCCTAAAAGACTTTCCGCCAACTGTAACATTTTTCATCTCACCAGGTTTTTTGTTTAAACGTGTGTGTGTTCCTGTGTACGTACATGTTTGTGTGCTATCTTATTTGATGAAAATGTGGAAATAGTTCTACATTCCGACAATCTGCTACAAGTTCCTAGTTTGTGGTCAGAGATGATAGAAGCCCATATTCATTTAATACTTGCCAATCAGAACTTGACAGAGGTATTGCTTATTTTCTCATTTCATCACTGAAGCATGCTGTTGTAGTTTAGTCCCTAATTACACTCAGACTGAGACGCTCCAAATATCCCCACGGTGGTAATATTTTCCTGCCTGGATGAGCCATTACGTTGTTTGGCAGACAGAAACACCAGCCTTCCGTGGTTGGAACACTACCCCGCCTGTAGCTCCACATCCTCCCCTCCGTGCTGTCTTCTCTGCGACGTTGGTCCTGCCGCAGCATTTCAAGCTATCCTGTACACAATCCCATTTGCCTGCCTCCTCTCTGACTGATTGGACCACTGCCAGTTCCCTCTTCAGGGCCAAGGACAGGAAAATGGGGGGTATCTGAATAGAACTGCTTAATGATCTAATGGACCAGTGCCTCTCTCCCACTGAGAGAGAGGGCTTATTTGTTTGCTGGTTACAGGAAAGGTCAGGGAAATCCTTTTCAACAAAGGCTGTGACAGTGAGAATGTGCAATGCCATACATTAGTGGTGTTTGAATAACTTAATACCTTGGGTGTGCCCCGCCTCCCAGCAACAAAGCTAAACACTTTTTGGTCTTTATTTCATTTTCATTATCCTCCAGATGGCAGAAAATGGAAGTGATGTAGCTTGGGTTCACACAATGGTTTACACCAAATGCCAAGTATTAGGAAGCTTCACAGGTATGCAGTTCTAAAAAGGGTGATGAAGTTTGGAAATGTGCTGAATATAGCTGGCCATTTCTATAGGTACTATTAGATATTTACTTAAAATAACATGCACATGCATATACACATGTACACGCCTACACAGATAATACAACTTATTTTTAGTGGAACTTGAAAATTTGTCACTTTTGAGTTAGAGACAACCTTCTTAAATACTTTTCCTAGCTCATCTTTTCATGTTTGCACTTTATCAAAATAACTACAAATAGCTCTTTACCACAACATAGTGCAAAGTTTTCAATAACTCACTTTTTTAAGTTTGAATAAAGAAAGAAATGCTATGACATAACATTGTACTTGGCAGTGCAGAAGTTGTAATGCTTGGGATCAGATTCTAAGAAAAAGTTCTCATCTCTGTATATCTGGCATTTTCCTTTATATCCTTGGTAAACAGTGCTAAGAATTGTGAAGTGGTTTCTTAGATGGAGAAGGATCAATTATAAAAGAAAAACACACTGAAAGGAAACACAACCCTCCAACTTAGATGAGCCAGCTGTCACGCTGGGGGAAATTTGGTGAGAAATTAACTGCCTAGAGGAGATTCAGATGAAGCCATGGAGTAGACAACTGCTAGGAGTGCCTACCTCTATTGAGATGTTCATTTAAACAAAGAAATCATCAAACAATAGTTGGAAGGAAGTTTTTTTTTTTCTTCCTCTTTTTTTTACATTTTCTGGAAAAGGAATAGAGGAGGCAGCAGAGGTTTGTCCCTCCGTGTCACGGTTCACCTGGCCTGAGGTGGAGTGGGGGATCCTGGCAGGCTGCTCACTCAACTGTACTTGACTAGGCCGTCAGCCTCTCAGCTTTCACAAGCATTGAATATGTCAAAAATCTTTCAGAGAAAGTGTAAATTTTAACTGGGCTGTTGCGGGTTCATATTTAATGCTGTTTAGAAAGCTTCAAGCATGTTGATATCCAGGAGGCCCTGGGATGTGTGCCTGTGCAGCTCAGCTGAGCTGCAGTAGGTGTGGGATTCCAAGCAATTAGGATATGAAATCTTCAGCATAGATAATTTCTAGATACCTTAACAGGTTGGAATATTTTGTAAAACACTCTGAAATTAACTCTTTCTTCAGCTAGGCAGTTGATACCTACAGTATGATTTTCCTATCCATGTATAACTCTTGTGACAAGTGTAACCACTGATTTTCTGTAGCAGATTCCATTACCTGCCTGTTTATTTATTTATTTATTCTGTAGTACTGGGGGGCTGAACCCAGGGCCTCGCACATACAAGTACTCTGCCACTGAATTGCACAGCTAGCTCCCTTTTTATGGTTTTTTGATGTTGTTGTTGTTGTTTGTTTGTTTGTTTTATATTGAGACAGGGTCTCACTCACTTACACAGGCTGTGTGGTGCATCTGGTCTTGAGCATGCGATCCTCCTGCCTCTGCCTCTTGAGTCACTGAGATGACGGGCATGTGCTACCATGCCCGGCCATTGGCTATTTTTCAAAAATGTATTACAAAATGCTTTCTAAGAATAAATTATTACTGTGGCTAACATGGTGATAATTATTTTCTGTAGGTCTGCCTTCTCCTGGCACATTAAAAGACTAATGCTCACCTAGCCAGGGAGTTGTGAAAAATATTGTATTAGTTCCCATGTAAGGAGCCCTTGCCCTGAAGAGAGAGGAGAGTCCTTCAGCACCTACTTCTCCAGCCCGAATGCTGTGGGGGGATAATGCGTGGAGCGTCGTTGCCATGGTGCCATTGATATAATCCAGTTTGTTTTTGCTTTTATTACAAATTAAGCATCCCTAGTCTGAAAATCCAAATCTGAAATGCTTTGAAACCTAAAGTGTGAGTGTCATGTTACTGCTTCAATAGTTTTGGATTTTTGAGGATTTAGGAGTTCAGATTTTCTGATAAGGGATGCTGAACTTGTAAAGGGTATGCAAATATTCCAAAATAATACTTCAAAAATCTCAAAATCCAAAACACTTCTGGTCCTAAGCAATATTGAACCTGTGTAAGAATAAAGAAAGAAATGTAGATATAAAATGCATAGAAATGTGACCTTCAGGTGCTTGGATGTATTCATTTCTCAACTAATGTGCAGAGAAAGAAGAGTGTGATATGCTTGTATACATATCCCCCCCACACTTGGAACTTAGAGAAGTTGCCAAGTGACTTTATAAGAAGGGTCTTGTATCCTTTTCTGATTCATGGCCAGTGGGTATCTGGAGCAGTGTCCCGTGTCTCTTTCTCAGCTAGTAGCCTCCAACTGTAAAATGCATAGCATCTTTAAAAAAGTGTGGCTCAAGGGAGAGCTGTTTACCTTTGGTGCCAAATGTCTCCACATACTCTTATTTCCAGAACATGCCTGGGGAATTTCCTCTGAGGAAAGAGGGGATGGGAGCAGAAAATGGATAAAAACGAGTAAAGAAGAAGACAAACATTCACATATTGAAGAACAGATTCCATAGTCCTGGGAGCTGGCAGAAATGCTAAGTGCTTTTCACAGTCAACATTCAAACAGATTATCAGATGGCATATTTCACCCTGTTGTTACTTTAAATGAAGTGACCATGAAATCAACAAATCTGCTGTCAGGTGCCTGTCACTAAGATAGTTCTTCCTGTCACACAATGCCTCACATAGCAGGTAATGTGTTTTTAAGAATCAGTCCTGTGTCACCTCATCAAGTCCCTGTTAAAAAGATGAAATAAGACGGATGGTGTTGTCTACCATGGAGGTGACTGAAATTCAGTAGAAAGAAACATACGGTCTACAAAGAAGTGCTTCAAAGAGAACAACCCTGGTTCTGAGAAAGAGCAGCTGTCTCTTACCACCCTCTTCGGAGTCTTTGCTTGTGTTCTTCAGATCACTGTGCACTTTTAGTTCCCCATGTAATTGTGGGCTTCTCAGCAGTCACATTTTGAACCCAGTAGTGAAGACACAGTGAATGAGGTTTATACCATATAGCCTATGATTCTCTTGATGACAACACAAAACTGACTTTAGATCTTTGGACCACACTTGCTTTCCTTCTTGAAGAGAGATATTGACTTATTAAGCTATACAGAGTGTCTCTGGACATTTTATTGAGTTTCCTACTGCATTTGAGGGTATTCTCTGTATTTTTATCATGGTCTTACCTCAGGTGTCCTTTGGCAAGATGCTCTCAGTATGTTGAAATGATAATGGAAAATGAGAAATCCAAATATAAGCTATGTACATAATGAAAACTATATAAACAGTACAGTAAGCATTCATATCTAAGTTTGTATATTGCTTGACTATGGTTTTTGTTCAGCCAGAAGCCTTATTCATAAAAGGATACACTTTATGTATAAGTTTGGTCTGTTATATTAGTGGTCATAAATGTTATTTTCTGTTTGTGAAACATCAGTACTGGGTAAACATTAGGTACAACACCGACACCTTGTAACCTACAGCTTCTGATTGGAACCATTGATGCCATAATCCAATGTTATTTTAATACTACTGAGTATTATCATCTGAATTCAGTTCATACAGCTGGTATGTAATACAACAGCAAATCATGTTATAATATTCAAGTCACATTACCCGAATATAGATTGAAGTACAAGAACATCTTTATTCATGAGTTCATTCATCCACCCCATCCATCCAATTCTTATAGAGTATTTGTTATGGATTATACCAGCTTCGCCTGCAGCCATAGCCCTGTGGCATCCGATCCCGTCAGATCTCGGAAGCTAAGCAGGGTCAGGCCTGGTTAGTATCTGGATGGGAGACCGCCCGGGAAAACCAGAAGCTGTAGGCTTGGGAGAAGGACCTGGCAACCCCCTCCCAAAAATCAATCTGCCATTGAAAACCCGATGAACAGCAAGAGAAGCACTGACAATAGTGTATCCCCTGTTGTACAGAGGGTCGCTATGGGTCGGATACCGACTCGACGGCACCTAACAACAACAACAACATACCAGCTTCAGAAATTTAAAAAGAGAGGAAAAAAAAAAAAAAAAAGAATGAACAACTTTCCAAAAACTCAATCTAGTTATTGAGACAAGCAAATGACTAATGTTGCCTACAGGTAAGAGTTAACCATGAAACTTGGCCTGAGAGAAACAAGGAAGACTTCACACCAAAGATAATATTCAAGATGGATCTTGAAGGATGGGAGCAGTTCATCTGGGAGAAAAGAGGGTGCAGATGCTGGGACATGGAGGTTTAATGAGCATGACGTGTTGTGGGGAAGGTTGAATAATTTGGTTGGGCTGTGTCAAGAGGAAGCTTATATTCCAAAGGCTTCATTTTCAAGTGGTTCACAGTAGGCAGCTGCCTTTGAGTGATGCAGATGCACAGGGTGTATTGAGGTACATTAGCCAAAACTGTGGTGGTATTTTTTCATGGATATATTATGGGAGAATTTTGAACTACAAACACATCAGCCAAAGGTCTTTTTAGATCTGAACAGTGTTAAAAAATTGCTATAATTATTGTTATTATCGCTATTACTATTATTTTTATTTCCCATTTATGTTTTGTATGTTAGCATTGATCCTTTCTTAGTCATTTCTAGACTTCCATACATGGATTTGTAGATGTTCTTCCCCAAGTTGCAGCTGTGATGAGACTTGCAGTTTTCTTCACACTTCCTTACAGCTTGCTTGATAAAAATCACAATTTTGTTGTGTGTGTACGTGAAATACTCAGCTAGATAATCACACCTGTAGACTCTTGTAACAACAGGAGTAATATATTTTACTTTTTCTAAATTGCTATGTTCCAATTACCTTTGGGATTCAAAAATTATAACAACTGAGTTGGCATTTTTACTGGTTAAAGATGTTGACCATAGAAATATTCTTTGTAGTTTCAAATTACCTGATGATGTCTTCAGTATAATTTTGGAATGAATTACACATTGTGTAGTAGGTTTACAGGTATATTTTCTTCATGCTTGTGGTTATTGATTCTTCCAGCCGCTGCAGTGAAATTCTGTACTCAAACATATGTGGGATAGTTAGCATTTTTCTCAGATATTGTGAGGATGATTGAAACACACACACACACACACACACACACACAACTTTTGGGGGGATACAGGAAGTCGATTATAATTTCATTAATGCATGGACATTTAAGATAATGATTTCCTATCATTGGTCATTATATATGGGGATTATGGTAGGTGTTCATTTAATTACCACATCCATTTAGAATATTTTGGTATCTTAAAGTGTTTATTGAGGATTGTGGGACTTGCTTTTCCTGTCCTGAAATGAGCTCATGAAAATGCATGAATGCTCTTGTCATTCGAGATGGCAGGGGGTGTTTTGGCAGTACAATAAGTTTTTCCCTATAAAGAATAGCTAGGATGTAGCAGTGAAGTGTCGGAATGCATGGAGATCAGATTAAATGTATTTGAATTAGTATCTCTATGGGTTTTATATCTCAAAGTCAAAATAGTCATTCTCATCAGATAAAAATATTCTTGACTGGAGAAACTCTGATCCAGAAACAATCTATCATTTGAATTCCCTGATTGTAATATGAATGGATATTCAAGCTCTAACACACTGAGAGTTAATGCTGTATTTCAGTGGTTTATTGAGTCACAGTGCCATCTAAAGCGATCCTCTAAGCGGGAAACCAGGCAGAGTAAGTATTTAGATACCAACTACCAGGACACCTCGCTGTAGTACAATTCCTAACAGTGGAATTGGTAAATGAAATGCCTATCCCACTCCTTATCCACACAGTGCTGGTTGTTGTTATTGTTGTTAGGTGCTGTTGAGTCGAGTCTGACTCGTAACAGTCCTGTGTACAGTGGAACAAAACACTCCCCGATTCTGTACCAGGTACACAATCTTAATATTTAAGCCCATTGTTGCAGACACTGTGTCAATCCATCTGGTGGAGGGTTTCCTTTTTTTCGTTGACCCGCCAACTCTCCCAAACATGCCGTCTTTCTCCAGGGATTGGTCTCTCCTGACTATATGTCCAAAATACGTAGGACACAGTCTAGCCATCCTTGCTAGTTACTGAAGTGCAAAAGTCCTTACTATCAATGCTCTTAACTTTAAGGTCTTACAAATTAAAAATGAGGAGACAGTGTTATAAAAATAAACCTCAGTGTATATCCCATCAGTAACTGTGAGATTAATAAGTATTTAAAGCTAAGAGGCCAATTTCAGTTACTTAATATTATACTTGTAATTATTTTTAAGTTATCAGAGCTTTCCTTCTTTCTTTATTTTCAGTGTTGAGGACTGAACCCAGGGCCTTGCACTTGGGAGGCAAGTGCTCTACAACTGAGCTAAATCTCCAACTCCTTAAGTGACCAGAACTTTAAACTTGAACCACTGCACCACATCAAACTCTGAGGACTACTCCTTAAGTAATAACTAGTTACTGTAGGCATCATACCAGGAAATCATGCTCACTTCTGGATTTGGAAAATAGGAATTTCTGTAGTTGTGATAACATTTTTCTTTAAATATCCTGTTAGAGTACATTGGTATTTTTTAACATTGTTTTTTCCTCTTTCAAACATTACCCATAATTTACTGAACTCTATTCAGTGTCTGTATAGGCAATGTTTCCAGTATGTACAGCCTCAGGTACAGCATTTTTCTTGTTATTGATTTATGTTATTTGATTATTTCCTCCTTTAAAAAAATTTCCTTTAGGTTTCAGAATATTAAGTATGGCATTGTTTAATTGAACTTAGTATATCACTTTGCAAATAAGTATTTAGCTATAAATTATTAGGTGATAATAGATAGAATCTTAGATAAATCCAAAGAATATGTCCAAACATGAAACATAAATTGAGTGACAATCAGATACAAACTGCATCTATTTTGGCAAAAATATATGTTATAAATTAACTTGTTTCTAAGATGTATTAACTTTTAATTAAAGCCATTTGGGCATAGTGGAAATAACAGGATTTTTTAATCATGCAGAGCAGTTAAATACAGCTTTTCCAGAATCTACCTACATTAGGTGTGTGACCTTGAGCAGCTTACCTAAACCATTTGATTTCAATGGACTGCTCTGTGAAATGACACTAGTAATATCTATTTATAAGATTGAGAGCTGGGTGCAATAGAGCATGCCTGTAATCCTAGTGACTCTCGGGAGGTAGAGGCAGGAGGGTC
>VMDO01018204.1:5982-42889 GCA_007922755.1 Pedetes capensis
AGCACATTGAGTTTTTTCACAGAGACATAAAGCAGTTCTCTATAGACATTTCAGCAAGTGGTGGCAATTTGAAGATTATCTCTGTAGAAAGAAGACAGTACTAGAATATCAAGATAAAATAATCATGAATGTTTTAGTCAGTTGTCAGGCACAATAATAGAAATATTCTATATGTTACTGTGGCTCTTTTCACTGTGACACACTGGTTGAGATAAATTTGAAATTGTTAAGTTGCATTGCAAAAACCCTGATCATGATATTATCAGTCAACAATGTTTTTATTCTTTTATCTAGTTCCTTTACTCTTTCTTTCTTTCTTTTGCTCTTTCTTTCTCTCTTTCTTTCTTTCTTTTTCTTTTTCTTTTTTAATTTTACAGTGCTCAGGTGTTGAACCCAGAGCCTCCACCATGCTAGGCAAGTGCTATACCACTGACTTATACATATAGCCCCTTTTTAGTTTTTATTTTGAGATAGAGTCTTGCCAAGTTGTGCAGCTGCCTCTGGCCTCAAACTCCTGAGATCTTCCTGCTGGGATTATAGGTGTGCGCCATGGCACCTGACACTTATGTTTTAATTTTCTTGATAAGAGTTATTCTTGTTTGTCTAAAATCAATTATATATACATATATGTGTGTGTATATAAGTGTTAAATGCCTGCAGCTGTAGCCCTGTGGCATCCGATCCCATCAGATCTCAGAAGCTAAGTAGGGTTGGGCCTGGTTAGTACCTGGATGGGAGACCGCCTGGGAATACCAGAAGCTGTAGGCTTGCGAGAAGGACCTGGCAACCACCTCCCAAACATCAATCTGCCATTGAAAACCCTATGCACAGCAGAGAAGCACTGACAATAGTGTTTTCCCTGTTGTACAGAGGGTCGCTATGAGTGGGATACCGACTTGACGGCACCTAACAACAACAAACAACATAAGTGTTAAGGTTTATTCTTTTATTAATATATTAAATTATATTATATATTAAGTTATTAATATATTAAAATAACCATTATTTTCATTAATATATTAATATAATTAAGATAGCATTAATGTAAACTTAAAATCAAACATTAACTATTGCTGAATAGGAGAAATTGGTCAGATAGAAAAGGTCTACTCTATACTGTTGTCTCTTTCCTAAAACCTCTTTTCTATCTATTATATCTCTATACTTCAGATGCTCTAAAGTTCATATAACTAGATTACTCCACAAATTCTTGTATCCACCACTTCTGAAGGATAATGAGGATTGAACCAAGGGTTTCACTTACTCCTGAGCATGCTCTCTACCATTCAGCTATATACCTGCCCCCAATCCCTGATTTTTCAATACCCAGGGGAAATAAAGATCTAGAGAAAATAAAGTGATTCACTAACACAAATTCAACTCTTTGTACATTGTTCACTCCAAAATGCTGTCCCTATTATCTAGAAAGTTAAAATAATATGACACCATAACCTTTAATTCAGTCAATTTAAGAGATACTGGGGAGTACTGTTTTTAAGAAATTGATTGAAATTAAACCTTTGGGCCAGAATGAAAAGAATTATTAAATGACTTTAGGTTCCAGAGCAATAGTCATCTACATGCAAGTTATCAGTAGCTGATTGGCTCCAATTATTCCTTCAAACATCGAAGAGAGACAAACCATAGACATAAAAAGCTTTTGCACATTTGCATATTCATAATACCTCAGTGAATCACCAGGACTGGCAATGATGCTGCCTGAATATTAATGCAGGGCCAACATCTGAGCTGAAGGGCAAAGTAATATATAGAAACAAACTGCAATTTCCCTCTAGAATTCACAATTTAACTTAAAGGTCGACAGCTTTTTAAAACACCTTTTATTATTATTTCATTTCTAATGACAAAATTGTTCCACATTTCTTAGAGTATCTAGTCAAACTGAAGTAGGATTATGTTATATCTTTTACTTGTATTTTAAACTAGATTTGATCATGAAGGCTTCTTTTATACCAAACCACAAATCATTTCAGCTTACACACTAAATACTAGGCAATATGCATGCATTCAGCTGAAGGGCATCTATTTTTATATGCTTTTAAAAGCTTCAAATTTGTGAGTCGTTAAAAGTTCAGATAGTTAAGTACCTCTGCCTTCAATTTTTCTTCCCCCTTTGCCCTTTAATTTCTTGTAAAAGAAAAAACAGAAAAACAAACAAAACAAAACAAAAAAGCAAACCATCTCTCTCTCCTGACCCCACCGTTTGCTACAGTTCTTACGGGTATTTCTGCCTAAACCACATTGGGACAAGCCACAGACTGAGGCTTCAGGATGAAATGCTTGCAGTTCCTTATGATCACAAGGTTGTTTATGATAAGATGCTATTTCCCTTGGAAAAGCAGTAGATTAGACAAAATTCTCTCAAACACTTCCTGAGGAAGCTGCTTTCTGTCCACAGTGGATTCAGAAAATAAATAGTAGATAAAACATTATTTCTTTATTAACAACATCAAGTTTGGAAAGTTAAGAGTTATGTGTCTTGCTGATTATAAAACTATTTCATTTTGTATATCTTTATTTGGCCTCCACTTCAACAATAGAAAATAAAACCTCAGCAATTGCTAATCTTTATTGATCATACAATGTGTTGGTCAATTTTGCTACATACAATGACTACCTCCAAACTCAGTGTCTTAAAAAATAAATTATTATCACTCATGTGCCTATGGATTGTCTGGGTTTTGGCTCATTTGGGAGTAGGCTCAGTTTGTTGTTTGTTTTTCAGGTTGTGGCAGCTAGAGTGGCCCTACTTCTCCCTGCAGGTCTATGGGTTGGCTGGAATGACTTGTTTCATTAGTGATATGAACATGATCATATTCCATTCATTGGGTTAGCAGAGGCTCCAGGATTTAGGTTAAGATCCAGAATACTTAGTTCCTCTTTATCCCTTTAATTGGAAGAACCAAAAAGCCACATAGCAAAGGGCAGGTAAAAAATTGAAATCAATAATTCAATCTGCCATCCACACTATGGTCTAAACTCTTTTGTTAGCCCTGAGATGCACTCTCAGTCCCCGTTTTTACTTTTTATTTTGAGCCAAGGTCTAATTAAATTTTACAGACTGCGTATGGTCTCGAACTTGTGCCTCTGCCTCCAGAGTGGCTGGGATTATAAGTATGTGCCACTGCACCCCGCCCAGTCATTTCATTCTTAAAACTCATTTAAAACTTGAGACACAAGGAGGAAAATGTCCTCAGGAAGGAAGAACCACAGGCCAATTAATTAATTAAATTCCCATCTAAACCTCTTTTGTGATAATTATTCCTTAGAAGCTGAAATACCCATTGTCTTTGACAATAAATATCCTATATGAAAATTATAACTGATTCTATTTTATTAAAAATATTTATTGCATAAATGTAGTTCTGTAGATTCAAATACCATCAGTCAAAAGCCACAAATGGCTGTAATAATAACAGAGAATGTTAGCCAAGAAAGTTAATTGTTCCAGTGGCAGTACAAATATAAGCAGACCTCTAATTAATAGTGTATTTTCTAATTGTCTTCTTGGCAATCAATTGCAAAGTGTTCTTAGCATACGTACATATTTTTATTGGTTTCATGATTTTTTATATTTTCAGTTTTCATATTAACAGTTGTTTTCAGAATTTTGAAGGGCTCAGTTGAATCAGAAAATATGTCTGTGTCACAGAACCAATTATAATTCTATATTACTTTCATATTGTTCCTTATTGTATAAGGTGTGGCTTAGCAAATAGCACAAATTGTGAAAAGAGCAGAATTTGGAACATGAAAACAAGAGTCAAAATTATATACAATAGGCAGTGACATAAGTGAAACCACCACATCACAAACTCACTCCCCTGGGTAAAGCCATGCACAAAGAACGGGATGATTTTATTTGAGAGAAAGATCAGTATTTGCAATCAGTATTCTAAAATATTAAAATACTGAAATGAATGTCTATGTATTGTGCATGTAAAATTATATATATATATATATACATACATACATATGCATGCTTTGACTTAGCTACATATTGTCATGTTTTACTAGATTAATAACTGTACCAAATCTCACACTTAGTCCACTTCTCTTATTTCACACTAAAACATTACTGAATGTCATTAAATGCAGACTGGAAGATAGGAACCTTCCTGTGTTCGGTCTATTGAGGAAAGAGCATGATATATAATGAACATTCCATAATTATTTTTAGAGATATAATATTATTAGGTTTTATACCAGTAGTCTCTTAATAGAACTGGGTTCACACTAGTTGCATTAACTTGGTCAGGTTATTTTACACTAGAAAGGTCAGTTTTCTTTTGGTTTTGTCTTTCTAAATGGGAACAAAATCTACCTGTACCACAAAATTCTTTAGAGGAGGAAATTAAAACATTTATTTATAAACAAATATATCTAACCTTCCTTAAATGATAGCTGAAAATAGCATCCTGTTATGAACTTGGATTTTAATCATCTTGGTGCTTTGCTGGTGAGGCAGAACTTCTAGGCTCTTCTCCCTAGATCTTTCAGACTATTTTTGGATATCTCCAGTGATGGTCTCAAATGTGCTTATGAGAAAGCCACTTCCATTTCTCCACCTCAAATTCATTCACTGTGGTCATGGCAAGAGAATGAACCCTCCCCCAGCTGGCTTTAGCTGCCACTCAATGACACAGGAAATACTGATACTGAACTCTCTGTTGCTCTCTCTTGCTCCTGGTGTTGCAGGCTATCAGAGTACCCAAAGGGCATCACTTGAGCTGAAGTCCCTAATGAGATGAAACTCTTATGTATTCAATACACGAATAGAAAGATCATCCTTGTGTTTGGGCCTGAAGGTCCTCTCTCTCTAGATCAATTATAAATCATCTTGCTGATTTGGGGCCAGGGATCAATATCTGAGACAGAAACCATGTGGTTGCACACATCTATCAGGTCAACTCACAAATATACACACACTCACACATACATATACACACATGCACATGTGCACATAGCCATCACCTCCTTAATCAAGTCAATTTCCTCCTTTCTGGTAGAATTAAGCATATACAAGAGAAGGAAAATCACTTATATCCTGGTACCAATCACAAACCTTTTGGAATGGGTTATATGGGGACATGAGACCCTCTGCTGGCAGGGTATGACATACCCACTGAGGATGCTGTGTGATTCATTGTTAATATGTACTCCATCACCCAGAATGACTCTTTTAAAAGATTTTTCTGGATCTCCAACCCATGGAGCATTTCAAAAGATCACAATTTAATTGATCTGGGATAGGCTGCTGCTATAGGTAATTTCTAAAAGTCTTCCAGTTAGTTGTAAAGCATAGTTCAGGGCTAAGAACCATTGCTTCAAAGAAGCTGATGAAAATTGAGTATACTAGATAAAATGCATATTTGCTTATTTTCATAATTTAAGTTAAATGCTAGGTGTGTGTGAACAACCTGAAGTGGAGCTTAAGGATAATTGAACCACACCAAATAAGTTTGGCTGTTTAGGGGAGCAGCCACAGACATGCCTGAAAGAAAACTAAAGTGGCTGTGTCCTAGAATTGAGCAATAGTTCACATAATCTAATCTATTGTTTTGTGTTGTTTTAAAAAATTTGTGTTTTCCCAATGTCCCTGACATTATGCTATCTTGTGTTGTTGTTGTTGTTGTTGTTGTTGTTGTTGTTGTTGTTATGTGCCCTCAAGGTGTGTCTGACTCATAGCAACCCTCATAGGGTTTTTAATGGTTGATTGTTTTGGGATTGACTCAGGAGTGGATTGCCATGTCCTCCTCCTATTTTTACAGTGCTGGGGATCAAACTTGGGACCTCAGAGACTACAGAGCAGCACTCTACCAACTGAACTAAATCCCAGTCCTTGCCATCCTATAGTTGGTGATTAATAAATGTTTCTTGAGTTTGCTATCTAAGTCCATACTATTACTGGAATTAAAAAGAATATTTAGATATAGCAAAGTTGAAAGAGAATCGTAAAAAGGAGACTTATAAGTGGTTAGCTTTTAGGAAAGTAGAATGACCAAATTTCTTAACAAGCCAACTTGACACTGAAAAATAAGCTCTATGTCCTAGATCTAAAGAAATAGAAATAACCCTTTCTCATATAATGGAGGAAAATATCAGTGAGAAATGTTTCCCTGATGGTGAGGCAAATAACCACTTCCTCAGATGTCTGGAAACATACATGAGATTCAGTTGTATTATACTATAATAAAATTGGTAAGGGTATTTTCTAGCTAAGACAAAATGGGAAAATAAATTAGAATTAGGACTAATCATAGCAATGTTCTGATTATACCAGAAGAAGAGTCAATATATATTTTTAACTTTCAGCAATCCCAAAATGGTTTGCATGAAATATTTAGAATACTTGGGTCAAGATAGTATAACTCATTGTGGAGATTTTTGTTATTACCATGATAGGCTGAAGAGCAGTGTGGAAATTGAAGAAAGGAGGGGCAGGGACAGAGGGAGAGACCAAGAGATAACGTGTGTAAAAATGTGTCTCTGTGGTGAAGTCCATCTATAAATAATTTTAGATGTTACCCTATGAAATATGACAAATATGAAATAAATGCCCTACATAAAGTATTAAAACATAAAAAGACTGGTCTGTTGTCAGGAAGAATTTATATATGCATATATATGAAATTAGGATATTTTCCCATTTTTTAAATATTATCATCTAAATGTAACCACTCTGAACATTTTGATATACACATATGTTTTCTTTCAAAAGTAGAATAATATTGCCCAAGATAATTTGTAAATTTTTCATCTAGTATATTATTTGTACCTTGCAAGGCCATTAAATATATTCCACAGCATCACGTTAAAGGTGCATAGCACCATGTAGATATGGAATTTTCACATTATCATAAGCAATATTGGATTGGATTTTCTTATAAATCTATCTTTGTTCACATATCTAATTGTTCTCTAAATAAATTCCAAGATATGGAGCTACTGTTCACAAATAAATAATTTAAACTCTCATTTCAAAATACTTGTGATAACTTTGGCCAAATACTTTACAAAATGGCTATATAAATTTATTATCTGTTGGAACCATATTAGAGCACAAAACAATTATTCCAAGCATTGTGTTACAGAGAATAAGGACATTTAAAAAATTGATGTTATACATAGAATTTCATTGTATATTTCATATTTTCCTGTGATGAACCAAGTCTTTTAGTATCTAATATTTTATTTGACCTTCATCAACTAGAATACAAATTGCAGTAGTTTGAGACCATACCCTATTTGGTATTGCATTCCTGTCGTCAGAACTATATTCTTCACATTATAGACATTTGAATATTAATGAAATAATAGCAAATGGCATATATAAATAGTCCTGGTCACCACAAGGTTCAGGACACAGAATTGGATAAATTAGAGCAGATAGTGGCAATCTCCTATCAGTTGAAACTGGTATTCCATAGAATGAAGTACAATGTATTTTTCTTTTTTCTTTTTCTGTGGTACTTGGGAGTTGAACCGAGGGCCTTGCATATACTTTGCAAATGCTCTACCACTAGGCTTCAGCCTCTGCCCATTTTGTAAAATTTCATTTATTTATTTGCTTATTTGTTTGTTTACAGTACTTTGAACTCAGTGCCTCACACATACTTTGTAAGTGTTCTACCACTGGGCTGCTTCCAAAGCCCATTTCTAATTTTCTTTATCTTGAGATAGGATCTTGCTAAATTATGCACTCTGCCTCTGGCCTCAAACCTGCAATTCTCCTGCCTTTGCTTCCCAAATCCTTGGGATTACAAGTGTGAGCCACTGTGCCCAATTTATCCTTTTTAAATTTTGAGTCAGGGTTTAGTTATGTAGGCTTTCTCTATCCTCGAACTTGTGGTCCTCTTGCCTCTGCCCCCCAAGTTGCTGGGATTAGAAGCACCTACCACTACTCCTTAAGAAAGTAATACAATTGAAACAAATATAATAACAAAAAAAACCTCATCACAAGGAAAGATTCCTTCTTTATATGACCTGTTAAAACAAAAATCTCATGTATTATGTGTTCCAAATAATTAAATGGTAACTAAAGCTAGTGAAAGTCAGTTTCAATTATATTTTATTGGCTTCTAACTTTAAATATTGTGAATGTTTATAATATTACTTATTAAATTTTGCAACAAAATAAGGAATTAATCTTTTCTTAAATTACATATAACCTCTATGAAGCCTATAAAATTTTAGACAATAAAGCAAATATAGTTTTTATTTTATAAGAAGTTTCAGAGGAAATTAGAAGGTTTATTTCAAATCTCTTTCCTCTGGCAAGGCCAGCATTATGTTTGAATACATTTGGTTTCCATAACAGACACTTACTACTATTTTAATATAGTATAAGAAGTATTTACTTAACCTTATAAGTAAACAACTTACATGATTTTAGGTCCTATCTATCCAAGCAACAGATATCATATTTTTGCTGGTACAGAAAATATTCTACAGTGTAAAGGTGTCAAGATAGTCTGAATAATTTAGATCTTTGTAACTCAGACAAATTTGACTGTAACATAGCATATTTATTTTTCAATATTATTTGGTGGAATGTGGGTTATAAGCAATTGAAAGATGATAGTTTTTGAATTCCAGCCTATAAAGTAATTTTTCTATGCTTATATGTTAAGCATAAACCTTGTACAATTTGTACTACAATTATTTTCAGCATCTACCATCTTTTATTTCTGTAGCATATTTATGTCTTAAACTAATGCTGTTTTAAACAGAATACAAATATAATGCTATTTCCTTTAATTACAACATATTGAAATGGCTGCTGTACTGCTTTTGTTGCTTAGGATTGTTTTGGCTATACAAGGTCTTTTTTGCTGCCATATGCATTTTAGGATTGTTTTTCTATTTCTATGAAATGTATCATTGGAATTTTGATGGGGATTACATTGAATCTGTAGATTGCTTTTGGTAGTGTAGCCATTTTCACAGTATTAATTCTTCTGACCCATAATCAAAGCATAGCAAGCATAGCATCTTCTAGTGTCTTCTTCAATTTCTTTCTTTAGTGTTTTGAAATTTGCAGCATAGTGATTTTCAGGATCTTTGCTTAGACTATTGTTGTTGTTGTTGTTGTTAGGTGCTGTCAAGTCATGTCTGGCTCATAGCGACTCTTATAGGGTTTTCAATGGCTGATTGTTTCAGGATTGCCTTGGAAGTGGATTGCCACATCCTTCTCCCATTTTTATGGTGTGGGAATCGAACTTAGGACCTCAGAGGCTGCAGAGGGGCACTCTATCAACTAAGCTAAACCCCAGCCCCTTGGTTAGATTAATTCCTAAATATTAAATTTTTTGTGGGTGATGGTGAATGGGAGGTATCACAATACTTGACTTCAAACTATACTACAGGGCTATAGTAACAAAAACAGCTTGGTACTGGCATAAAAACATTCCTTAAGATCAATGACAAAAAGACCTAGATATACATCAATGAAGGTATAGCTACCTGCTCTTTGGTCATACTTTGGAGAAAAGACAGCCTTTTCAACATATGTTGTTGTTGTTGGGTGCTGTCATGTCTGACTCATAGTGACCATCATAGGGTTTTCAATGGCTGATTGTTTCGGGATTACCTTGGGAGTGGATTGCCACATCCTTTTCCCATTTTTTGGTGCTGGAAATCAAACCAGGGATCTCAGACACTGAAGAGCAGCACTCTACCAACTGAGCTAAATCCCAGCCCCTTTCAACAAATAGTGCTGGAAAAACTGGAAATCTATATGTAGAATAATGACAGTAAACCTGTATCTCTCAACCTGTATAAAAATCAACTCAAAATGGATCAGAGATCTCAACATAAAACCAGAAACTTTGGAACTACTACAACTAAGTGTAGGGAATACACTCAAACACACAGGCATAGGCAAGTACTTTCTTAACAAGATTCCAATAGCTCAAGAAACTGCACCAAGAATTGACAAATGAGATTACATAAAATGAAAAAGCTTTTGTACAGCAAAGGAAACAATTAATAAAGTAAAAGGAGACCCTATAGAATAGAATGGAGCTGGCCAGCACATGTTTCCATCCTAACTGGGGCCCTCTCATCCACCGCAGTTGCAAGGAGTGGGGATGTGATCCCATGTCGAAAAGGTGCATCAGCCCCCTCCCCCAACATCTGCTATCCCTCAGGAGTGCCAAGCCAGGGTCCTCGGTGGTTACTAATTAAAACATTGTCATATAATACTTAAGGAGATGAAAGTGTCAACAACCCTGTTTTAATAATTGCACACTATATATATATTAGCTGAATTATTCTATACCCCATAAATAGGTACAATTAAAATACTAATAAAAGAAAAACACTGAAATTGGACTCATTGGTTTCATCAATAAAGACTGTTATCTAGACTATGGCTTCTTAAACTTCAGCATACATGTGAATCAACTGAAAAATTTTAAGATTCAGATCCTGATTCAGTAAATATGAGAGGGGCCAAAGATTCTCAGTTGGAAACCAACTTCATGGTGATGCTTTCAGATGCTGCTGGTGCAAAGGCCACATTTGAAGTAGAGAGCTTCTGTTATTGAAAGACCAGTGATATGATGAAGAGAGGGGATGTCACAGCGAAGTTACAAGGCAGCTGATAAAAAATGTTACAACTTTCATCTGATAAGCACAGATATTCACTTAAGGATTTTCTGTTTGTGGCTGGTTGGTTTCTTATTTTGTTACTAATTATTTGATTATTAGAAATAAGTAAAGTGAGATCCTTTCTTGTGTGGTAAACTCTAAGTAATTAATCTCTGAGTGAAGGTATAAACCACCTTTTCAAATAACCCCTAAAAATAAATAAGTGTATTGAGCAGGCAAAAAAACAGAAACTGAGATTTATTATAGGAAAAAAATAAGTGAAACGGTGGTTTCAAAGGCCTGCTTTATATCAAGGAAAGCCAGGCAGTGAAGGACACAGTACTAGAGAGCTTCTGTGCAACAGTGAAAGAGCAAAGACAAACTAGAAGTCACAAAGTCAAGTTCAGCTAAAGCAAATCAAATTCTAGCTGACTCAAATATTTTGCTAGTAAGTAGCTTTTGAAAAATACTGAATAACAACAAAGACTGAAAAAGAGAATATTTGCTTGTCAAGATACTTAAAAATAGAAAGTAAACCATCTTTGTTCTTCTGTATTTTATGTTATAAAAGAGAATTCTCAGGGTATCTCTTCTTGAATTATCATTACCACATCTGCTAATGTTATCAAGTTCACTTCAATACTGTTGCTTGGCTATTATATACATAAAAGGTACAGACTTCTATGTCATGAATTACATATTAAATTTATAAACTGAATTGAGAGAAACCATCATGTTATTTCAATAATAAATCATGGATTTGCAAGGCATACCTTATCAGTATTGGGTGCTCCTTATTAAGGTGATAACTGGAAACAGTGTAGATCATACCTCAAGTCGTCTCAACCACAGGGCTTAAGGAGATGGAGTATTTATATCCCTGCAACCAGAGGACCAGCTGTCAGTAGTTAAAGACAATGTTTTAGGGATCATAAATTACCAAGCACTTCTGGCTCTCTTTGGTCAGGCAGAGTAGTTCTGCAGCTGGAGAGGAATTTTTAGATAAACACAGGTACTGGTTGGTAGGAATGAAATCTCACTGGAAAGTATAGGCTCACAAATAGTAAAGGGGCCCCATAGGTTATGACCAACCACATTTTCCAATAAGCAAGATGATAAGATAAATGCCTAACTAACAAATAGTATTCATGTTGCCTAACTCACTCCATCACAAAAATGTGGTATCATCAAACAATATAAGGGGAAAATGACCACATTATAACTAATATTTAATATTATGGAGGCTTGTGTTGAAAATTATCCCAAGTCTTGGTCCTTCCCACTTCAAAACCTATCAGTGCTTCTGTGTTAAAATCTCAAAAGTTGAACTTTATTCATAGAACTTAATCATTTACTTTTTCTTAGAGAACCATTAATGAGCAGGGTTGATTGGTTTAAATCTCTTACCCACTATTTCTAAACTGAAACCATGAAACAAGTTTCTCCAGTCTCAATCTCATAACTCTTACATCTTCAGTTCACAGGGTTTTGAAAAACTTGTTGCTACCCGACATTCTGAGTTTTCTTTTCTTGCTGATCTGTCTGTCTTTGAATGCTTCTTAAAATCTTCCCTGATGTTTTCTATTGTTTCTAAACTGATTGGTTTAGTCAGGACTCTGATTTCAAATTTTTAAAAAAAGACAGCTGAAATTCAATTAAGCTAAAGTGATATCTACTCGTTGGAATATCTGGGGAAGGTAGAGTTGGGACTAGCTTGAGAGAGTTCTGGAATTAGTGAAGTGAACACCATTGGGCTTTCCCCTCCATCTATCATCTCTGCATGTCTCTAGGTACTAAATTACTCCCTTAAAATAATACATCCATATGAAATGGGTTGTTGCTGCAGGCTCTTTTGAGTTTACATTCTTTTAGTACTGTGACTGATACTGAAAGGGTGGGCTTCTCTTTTACAGCACCAGCTAAAGAATATCAGAGAAAGAATCTATATGGCCCTGGCTGGGTCATGTGTCCATCCGTTAGATCAAACAACACTAGGGAGTGGGTAGAATGAGATTCTGAAACAGCTCAATGTGGACCACGTTCTCAGTCTAAGTCCAGAGGATTCTGCCATATTACAATAATCAATGACACAGCCACCTGGCCACATATAATCCAGGTGGTCACACTAACTTGTGTCCACTATTGTAATAAAATAAACTCTATTAGTTGGTTACTTCTCAGTACCTTATTCCATTACAATTTTGTTAATTGTTAAAAAATAAAAATAAACCTTCCAGTTCTTATATATTTTTTCACCTACGTCATCCTATTCTGCCTTGAATACTCCAAGGTGCTTCCCATTCAATTCACTAAATCCTTAAGTAACATTAAGCAATAGTGCAAGTGACATTAATAAGAATGCTGTATGAGCTGGGCACGGTGGTGCACGGCTGGTATCCCAGGAGCTCGGGAGGCAGAGGCAGGAGGATTACAAGTTCAAGGCAGGTTGCATAATTTAGTGAGACCCTGTCTCAGAAAGCAAAAAAAATGGGCTGAGGGTGCAGCTCAATGGTTCAGCACTTGCAATGCATGCAAACGTAAGGCCCTGGGTTCAATCCCCAGTACCAAAAAAAAAAAAAAAGAATGCTGTATGAGAAATTTCTGGGATGTATCTGTAAAATATAAGCTTCTCTATTTCTCATACTTCAAATCCACAGCCTTAAAGGGGAAGCATTCTGGAGTACACAAAAAAGAATCAATTCTTAAACATTATAGTGAACATTTTCAGCTGTCAGCATATAGGCCACCTTCCTTTGATAAGAATTTCCTATCCTCAGTCAGAGCCTGCAGCCGTAGCCCTGTGGCATCTGATCCCATCAGATCTCGGAAGCTAAGCAGGGTCAGGCCTGGTTAGTACCTGGATGGGAGACCGCCTGGGAACACCAGGTGCTGTAGGCCTGGGAAAAGGACCTGGCAACCCCCTTCCAAAAAATCAATCTGCCATTGAAAACTCTATGAACAGCAGAGAAGCACTGACAATGGTGTTTCCCCTGTTGTACAGAGGGTCGCTGTGAGTCGGATACCGACTCGATGCCACCTAACAACAACAACAACAATCCTCAGTCAGATGAGAACCTACTTTAAATGACATCAACTCAGAGGAAGGAAAGCCAAGAGAAAGAGGCAAACCAAGCTCCAGAGATATTCTTAAGCCCTGAAAAACCCTATCTCTTCTGTGCTCTTTCTTTTTTTTCTTTTCTTTTTTTTTTATTTCTCAGCACTGGGGGTTGAACCTAGGGCCTCACGCTTGCATGCTTTGCAAATGATTAACCACTGAGCTGCACCCCCAACCCATTTTTTTTTTTTTTACTTTTTGAGACAGGGTCTCATTAAGTTATGCAGACTGCCTCTGATCTCCAACCTGCAATCCTCTTGCCCCCACCTCCCAAGCCTCTGGGATTACAGGCGTGTGCTACCATGCCCAGTTTATTTGCTCTTTCTTGAGACTAGGTAATCATATTTGCTTGGACTAATTTTGTCCTTCTTTTATTTCACTTTCAACTGAAATAATTCTGACATACAAAATTGCCCAGTTGTTGTTGTTAGGTGATCTCAAGCCAGTGTCTGACTCATAGTGACCCTATGTACAACAGATGAAACACTATTATTGTGATTCTCTGCTATTCATAGCGTTTTCAATGGCTGATTGTCTTTTGGGAGTGGGTTGGTAGGTCCTTCTCTGACGCCTATAGTACCAGATGTTCCCAGGAAGTCTCCCATCCAAGTGCTAACCAGGCCGAAACCTGCTTAGCTTCTGAGATCTGACGGGATTGGATGCCACAGTGGTACAGCTACAGGCAAATTACCCAGTAGTAGTAATATATTTAGGAAGCATCAGTTTCAAAATATGAAATACGATCAAAAATATGGTGAACATTCAAATTTTGAAAATTTATTACAGCAAAAGACACATTGCCCTTAATCCCCCTCAAAATTCTCCCTTTGACTTTGAATACACTGATCTCATCATACTTCCTACTTTCTGCAGCATTTCTTGCAGCCCTTTTTCAAAAGTGCCTTTAGTTTCATTCTCCATCATGACAACACTCCATGTCACACATCACTTCTGGTATGGCAATTTCTATCAATTAAAAACATTACGGTGTGTCTTCATCCACCTTATTCGGATCTGGTATCCTGCAATGTCTCACTCTTCCACAAAATTAAAATGACCATCAAAGATAAATGTTTTCAATCTATTCAGGATATCAAGGCAGCCAAGACAACATAACTATAAAGACATTCTCAAAAGAGGACTTCCAGAAGTACTTCTAAAAGCAATTTCTACATGTACAAATATTTTATATCAAATAGAATGTTTGATTTTGGTGGAACTGCTATAAAATAATCTATCATTTGGGTGGAAATATCATGTGTAAGTTCCAGTTTGTACAGGTCACCTTGTCCAAAGTTAATCATGGGACTGAAATAATACAACACACAGGATCTGGGTTATCTGGGTAATCACTTTTGAACATTGCTCTGCCTATCCTATTTAATTATTCAACAACATTCACATCACTGCAATGGCTTGCAGTCAGTTCAAATTCAACATCTTCCAAGTACACCACTCATGAAGATGAAGAACACTACATTTTTTTACACAGTCCCAACATAATGTTGGAGCAATTTCATTTGGTCTTAGCCCTTCATTTTAAGAAACTCAAACTTCAAGTTTTCATAGTCACTAACTCTTTGTAGCTTCACGGAGAAAGGAGTATTGCAATGCATTACAATAGGGAGACCTAAGAAGGATAAATGGATTGAATACTACTGCCAGTTAATCACTTTGAGAAAATGGCCTTCACCTCCAGCAGGAATAAATGAGGTTGGCAAAAAGTTATTTCTGACTAATGCAGTCTGAAGACTTGAGGCCAAGACAACTGCAGAGTAAACCTTTATATTTGATAAATAAAATCCATCAATTTCAGATAAAGAATTCATGGTTATTTCCTCAAAATCTCCCATGTTGCCTTTTCATGTGTCAACTTTTTCTTTCTAGTTGGAGCGATAAGAAAAAATGCCTGCATATTATTTGCATTAGTTATGAAGCTAGCAACTGGATCTACACTCTTTTAGACTGAAGAGATGAAAGTTCTCCTTAGGACATCTTGACATACCTACACAAATGAGGCCTATTGGTGTCCCTACAAACCTCTTGGAAGTTTTATGAAATTTCATCACCTCTCCAACACCACACAACACACACACACACAGACACACACACACACAAATCATTCTTAAAACAAGGAAACTAGGAAGTGTTCTGTTACATATTAGTTACATTTGTATAGGTATATTTTATTTTCTTGAAACTTCTGGAGAATCCAAAGATGAATTTGAACTGTGGATAAGATTTAGAGTTATGAGTAATGTTAGTAATGATAATAATAATATTAACAAAAATAATAACTAACTCATCCTCAGTCATTTCTATATTCCATACTGGGTCACTCCATATATCATTAATGTATATCAAGCACTTTTATAAATACTTATAATGTATTTACTCATTTATTTTTCAAAACAGTCTTTTAAGAGGACATGTTATCCCTGCTCTACAGATACAGCAGCTGAAGCATAGTATTCACATATCTTGTCCGAGTTTGCACAGATGGAATGTAGATTTGAAATTTCAGATTAGACAACCTGTACTTGGAACTCATACTCTTTACTCATTCATCTTAGCTCACAAATTTCCAAACTTTTCGAAATGTAGATGATTCTTAGAATCAAATCAGTTATTTTCTTAGTGAATCAGGATAGCACAGTATTTAAAAGCATGGCCTTCTATGTCAGACATACTTTTCTATTCATAATTCTGAGTGACAATTAGCAAGTTAACTTCTTTGGGCTTCAGTTTAACTAATTATCTGTAAAATTGGAATACAAACATATTATTATATAAGACATTCATTAACAAATATATGTGTATATAACAACACATTGCCAAGCATTTATTATGGTTAATATGTGGTATTTATTTTATTTATTATGACCCTTCTGCCCATTTCCACATTTGTCAAAAATAGTATGTGAATACTTTCTGCTTGGACAAAATTAGAAATAGTAGAATACTAGGAAACTAGAGCCTAAGGTAGAGAATAGATGCTAAAGAAATAAAATGTATCACCTCTGCGAGTGGAGAGATAGGTAGAGGATATAGCACTGGAAACTGTGAAAATTCTATGAAGAAGGTGTACAAAGTGACTTCTTCATGTTTGGGTTCAGAGAACACACAGCCACAGTATAGTAATGTCAATCAGGGAAGAACTTTCCTACTTTCCTTACTGTTCATTTCCCTCAGCGCTTTAATATTGATTAGGGCTTATGAATCTGAAAAACTGGAAATGTTAAGCAAGGAGAGAAAATGATGCCACCCATACTTCTTTTTTCAAACTCTAAGTTCCCACACAACAAGGCCTCTGTTATAGAAAGAATAACGAAGATTCAGCCACAAAATGAAGTGTAAAGGCTAAACGAACATTTTGGATTAGATGTTTCCAATTATAGAATTGAGGCTTTATTTATGAGTTGGAATGAACATAAGATGGTATGCTTCTTAAGGATAAGCTTAGAAATTAAGGGTTTTTTAACAACCAATGCGAACTAGACCACTCGCACTGAGCAGGCTTAAAGGTATTGAAGAGAACAAAAGTTGCTCTGTCTGTATGAGTATTCCATGTGACTTTTTTTCTTGATCCAAGTACTTTTTTTTAATCATTTAAAGTCAAACTCTGAAAATTATGAAATTTGAACCTTACTTAAACAAAGAACAATAGTTTAGCAAATGTAACACTTAGATTTACAAGGCTTCAAGGAGTTCCACTATCCAAAAGACCCTCCAAAATTCTGTCACCTTTACCTCCACAAGATGCCCCCCATCTCTTGGCTTAGGAAGATAACAAGTTCCGTTTTGTCACAATTGCTCCTTGACTTTGAATCAAGATCCCAATTCAACATAGTCTGGTGGGAAGAGATAGTGAAGTGTAGAGCAATAATCATGAAAAGAAGCATTCGAGCAAAAATACTTGTGGGAGTTTATTTTAAAAAATTATAAAAAAATCTAGCAAGTAATCACAGAAATAGACTTTGAAAATGCCGGACCAAGGAAGCTGTAACATATTTTTAGATCAGACTGATTATTTTGCCAATGTGCTAGCTGAGAAGCTGGCTGAAGCTTTAATAGTTTTTTTTAGTTAATGGATGCAAACTCAGATGTAGTTGTTTTAAACACTTTAAGTGATACAGACATAATATAGAAAGTAGTCAAATTTTGGAGAAATAGAAATGCTGTGCAACAAACATATCCATTCTCAAACTCAAGAGTCTTGTTTCACCAATACCTTAAGAAAGATATAGATAATGAAAATACACAAGTACTTAAAGAGTGCTTTACGAGCTCTAGGCCAGAAATGCTGGTAGGATGAAATTCAATTTAACTGTCTTCTTGATCTCCATGGGATTATAAGGTTGCAGAACACAGTTAACGATCAGAAACAATGTGGGCATAATTATCTCAACAGGTAATAGAGAATGCACGGTAATCAGCTGTCAAATGATGCCCTAACTTGCAAAGATCTCTGCCTAAGCTTAATAAATCATGAGGTATCTTAAGTCTGATTTAATCTGCATAATCAAATGCAGCGCAAAACAAAACAAAATTTTGGACCTGCTTTTAGCCAACATGAAAGACAGTCATAGTTTACCACCCCATTACTAGTCCTGAGTCAGTTCCCAAGTTCAGGGCAATCAGTCTGAACTACCAGTGAAGTCTTTCCTATAACACTGCAAGTGAGTACTCTGTATCTCTTTGTAGGCTTATCAAAATGACTTATACTGATTAACCTGAGTCACTGGGTGATGAGACAGAAATCCAAATATTTCAGGTACAATTGTAACACGCATTGATTAACATTAATTTTTGAAGTCACAGATGTCACTACAGCCTAGAGTAGGAATATACTATTCTCAGATTTCAAAGGAAATAGCAATGTGAATCTATATGATCTACTACAGAGATAAAGGTATTTGTGGATGTATATATGGATTAGCAAATGTATGTCTAATAACACAAAAATAGAAGCATAACATTGGTGCTGTGTTACTTTAGGAAATTTTAAGTAGAAGCCTTTGAACTTCCTGTTTGCCTGCCAAAATTGTGAAGAAAACATCCCTGGAGGGGCAGCAGAGATTAGAACCAACAAGAAAGAATCAAAATAAGCAGGATTAGTAATTGTCAGCACATCACTATTCAGTTCTTCATTTTGGTCAGCTCAGAATGTTTATGGGACTGGGAGAAAGAGGGTAGACTACCATGACCTTAATGAGGCAATGACTCCAACTGTTCCTGCTGTTGCAGATATGTTTTCTTATCTAGAGAAAATGAGTGTAGTTCTTGGCATTCAGTATTCATCCACTGATTTTGTGAATGCATTTTTCTCCATTTCAACAAAATGAGACAACCAACCAAAAGTAGTTTGCTATTACCCTTGGATAAGTTTGCTTAGTTTGCCTCTCCTTCCTACCTCTGCCCAGACTTTTCTCTGCTCATCTTAACTTTCTGTCAAAGCGAAATGCTGTCCTTTTCCTTTAGGAAAAAGAACAAGTAAGCCAATTATTCTTCAATAGAAAGGGAACACAGTTCACAGGGTCTTTTTAAAGAGAGAAGAGAAACATGACTGTGGGAAAGTGTATATTTATGGCTAGTTTTAAAGGCTCTGTTGTACTTGGAATTATGGTGCTCAGTTCACTAGACATGAATGATCTCTAAATAGGCTACATGTTGGGGACTTAGGGATCTCAACACGAATAAGTCAATGCCAGATCCTTATCTCAGTAAAGAGCTTGAATTCTGGCAAAGACATGGAGACATAAACTTTCATTCTACAAATACTTAGTGTCTTCTCTGTGCCAGGAACCATGATACCTGGTGATAAACATACAGAGGTTTTGAAAAGTAGACATGGTTGATGCCCTTCTGAATATCTTTTAAAGGAAGATGGGTTTTAATAAAAAATGAAAAAAGTGTTTCTATATGTGGTAAGTCATTAGAAAAAGGAGAAATGGCTGGGCGCGGTGGTGCATGCCTGTAATCCCTGCAACTTGGAGATAGATACAGGAGGATCACAAGTTCAAGGCCAGAGGCAGCCTGTGTTATTTAGCAAGTCCTTGTCTCAAGTTAAAAAAATTAAAAAGGGGCTGAGGGGGCAGCTCAGTGGCAGAGTGTTTGCAAAGTATACATGAGGTCCTGAGTTCAGCTACTCTAGTACTGAAAAAGAAAAAGGGGAGGTGGAGAGAGGGAGAGAGAGAAAAAGAAAAGGAAAAAAAAGATGAAAAAAATCATGGACGTAAAGGATAGCTTCCATGTGGTGATGAGGAATGGAGGGTAGGTTTCCACTTGGACTGAATATCATTCACCATGACCCTGTTTCAGGTAGGAGGTAATTAATTATAATCCCAAACAAGCTCAATATGATGGGAGACCAGAGAATGAATAGAGAATTGTGAGAGATGAAGATTAGGAAGAGAAGGCCAGATCCTTCAGGGCCTTGCAAGCCATATTAACAACTGATGTCTTGCTGGGCATAGTGGTACAAGCCTGTAACCCCAGACTTTTGGGAGGTAGAGGCAGGGGGATCTGGAGTTCCAGGCCAGAGGCAGCCTGCACAACTTAGGGAGACTCTGACTCAAAATAAAAAAAATAAATAAATAAATAAATAAATAAAAAACAGGCTGGTGAGTACAGTTCAGTGGTGGATCATTTGCAAAGTATGTGTGAGGACCTAGGATCAACCCCCAAGTACTGCAGATTTCAAAAAAAAGAATTGATGTCTTTATCCTAACAATAGTAGCCTTTAACTGGTATTGTCAACTTAACTGATGGTTATGGGTTTGCAGGGCCATAAAAAACCCCAAAACAAAAACACTTTTTTATTAAGATGTTTCTTTTTAGGGATTAATTATGTTGTTATACGAACTAAAACACCTATTAAAAGTTACTAACATTTATTCATACAACAATTATCAAAAAATAAGACCCTTATAAAATTCTACTGGGATTGTACCAGGTTTCATAAACTACAATAAAACTAAACCAAAATAAATATATAACAAAGTTATCTTCTTGTTTTATAATGTAGAGATCCTAAAAACCAGAAAAATCAACAATTTTCCTGAGATCAATTGTAAAATCTGGACAATAATATGCAACTGTAACTGCATATGTCATCCTGACAGTGACTGACATGCTTAGGCAGGTGCTACAGTGCCACAACTCTGTCACCTGCTGAGATGACATAGCACATTTGTGCGACAATTGGGAATCAAAAAATGCCAAAGCTTAATTTCTGGGATCTTTTTTGACCCCATGATATCAGTTAGAAGTTAAATTTGAATATTTCTCAACAGATAATTGACATAATTGTAGGTGAACTTTCTGACTATACTATGGAGCAGAAGGCAAGAAGGAACATAAGCAAACCCATTAGGAGGCTGTTACAAAAATCAGATCAATGATAAAGGTAATTCTCTTTTGAGAAATTGTGATAGAGATCAAAACAAATAAATAGATTCAAGAAATAAGTCAATTAAAATTGACAAGACAATGATATGAAAGGAGAGCGAAGAGGGTTATATCAAGGATCACTTCTTGTTTTCTGGTTTGTATATCTACCTAGTTGGCAGTGCCATTCTCCAAAGAAAAGAACAATGATAGACTGTATGGGGGAAAGACAAAATATTTTATATTATTTTGAAGTTTCTACATCACATTCAAATGCATAGGCCATATAAATACATCTAAAGCATATAATATGGCAGTTCCTCAAAAAATTAAACAAAGAATTACCACATGGCCCAGTACTTCCATTTCTGAATATATACTCCAAGGACTTGAAGGCAGACACTCAAACAGAAACTATATACCAATGTTCATAGCAGCATTTTTCACAATAGCGAGAAAAACAGAGATAAGCCACATATCATATGACAGATAAATGGATGAACAAAATGCTATATAACTTGCCCTATGGGGGATTGGTTCTAGGACATCCTGCAGACACTAAAATTTGAAGATACTCTAGTCCCTTATATTAAATGGTATAAATTCAGTTCCCTCCCATATACTTTAACTCACCTCTATGAGATTGCTCATAATACTCAGGACAATATGTAGCATACTATAATGCTGTTGTTGTTGTTGTTAGGTGCTGTCGAGTCATGTCCAACTCATAGCAACCCTCGTAGGGTTTTCAATGGCTGACTGTTTCAGGATTGACTTGAGAGTGGATTGCCATGTCCTTCTCCCACTTTTGCGGTGCTGGGAATCGAACCGGGTACCTCAGAGACTGCAGAGCAGCGCTCTACCAACTGAGCTAAATCCCAGCCCACATACTATAATACAAATGCATAAAACCTAATGTAACATATATGCTATGTAAATAGTTACTATACTGTTCTATAAGGAAATAATGATAAAAAATGTCTGCATACTACAAACACAATTTTAAAATCCATTATTGATAGAACCCAAAGATGCAGAATCAACTGATGTGGATGAATGATTATATACATATACATATCTGTATACATATATATGCAATGGAATAGTATTCAGCCTTAAAAAGGAATAAAATTCTGGTACTGATATAATATGGAAAAGCTTTGAGAAATGATACTAAGTGAAATAAGCCAGACATAAAAGAGCAAATATGTGATTCCACTTATATGATGTACCTATATTAGGGAAATTCTGGAGACAGCAGAATCATAGTTGACAGGGGCAGGAAGGAGTTGTTGTTTAATGAGCGTGGAGATAAAACATTCTGGAGATTAATGGTGATAATAGTTGCACAATAATATGAGTGCACTTAATTCCATTGAACTATATGCTTCCAAATAGTCAAAATGGTAAATCTTATGTATGTCTATTTTGCCACAATATAGAATACGTGGATCTGGGGCTCTGAATACGAAGTTAAAAATGTAAATAAATGGGTCTTCATCATATGTAGGACAAATAAAGCCATGTATAATAGCCTAGTTTGAATGTGGAATGAAAGGAAAAGTGATCTTAGAAATAAACTTGATAAATTCAGTATTAATGATAATGCAGAGGAGGACTGGTCTTCAAAACGAATAGGGAAGGGATGGATGAAAATGTGAAAGAAAGAGAGAACAATGCCAGGGATGCCAATGGGAAAATATTTCTAGGAGCAAAAGATCCGTAGTGTTTCATTGCTGCTTGAATCTCTTTTGGTTAAAGGCTACTCCTAGGGCTGTAATGCCATAGTCATTCATTTTTGCTGTAAGCACAACCTCTCTGTAATTCTGGTTTGAGCTTTTCATTGTCATAGGAAGTTCTCCATCAGGCCACAGATGTAATTTGGAGAAGGGAGGGTAGTTTGTCAGGAGTAAGGCTCACTGAGTTATCTGCTTATGTAAATTACCTAGGCCATTGGAACCTGCCCCACTCTCAATGTCATACATGTATCATTTCACTTGATATTTAAGAGTTTCTCTGTATTTCAGACTTAATGGCGAGGTGTTACAGAAAGTACCTAGTACAGGATGAGCAGCTGGAGTCAAAAAGTCCCATAGGTCCTTGGACCAGGGATGCAGCCTTTGTAAAATGATCAACAGCTCCTTCTCAAGTAGAAAATATACTTTGTAAAATAGGCATAATTTGGCTACAAAAGCCTTGTGTTTTCCTCCATGATTCTTCTTTCACAGTTTACATTACACTTGACAGCACATTCCCACCTACTTCTGACATTTCAAGCACCACAGCTTCTGCTGTTTTTATAAGAGTTACCTGACAGAGTCACTTGTCCTGTACCTTGGACAAGCTAGAGAAGCTTTCTTTGCTTTCTGGACCCTAGCTTTATCTAGTAAACAGATCTAGCTGGAATAACATAATGTGATATATTTCTCAAATCTCTCATGAGGTCTCCCAAGTATGATGAGTAATAAGCAAATCAAGAGTGTAACATCCTTTATTTTATACCAGACCAAGGAACTCCAGAAAATTCTCTTGGAAAAACCTGCCCCTATCAGTCCCTGGCCTCATAGTAAGCCATTTAAGGTGTGTTTGCCTGTTTTTTCCTAGATGTTATTGCAAGAAGTCATCACTGTAGAGGTCATCATAATTACCTATAAGAAGATGAGTGAGTCAGGAGTCAGGGTCCCTATGGACTATACAGTACACAGAGCCTGAAAGCTGACATATCTTTACAGAAGATTGTGAAAGTTTCTCCCTGCCCTGAAAGCCCCAAGATAATAAAACCATTCTACAATGTAGTTGAGTTAGGAACAATAAACTTCATAAAGCATGTCGACTACTGTCAGCGGTTGTGCAGGACCTTAATAGCAGTGTTAAAGTAAGCATGAGTATGAATGTGTATGAGAAAAATCAATAAAAACACTCTGTAAATCACTTCTCTCCTTTTGCACATAGTTGGAGTAAACAATAAGAAGAAGAAAAAGAAAACCTTGTAAGTATTGGAAATTGCATTCGTCGAGCCTTGGCCTTCTCTTTCAACATTTTTCCCTGCATGCCACAGGCTATTTCCTTCTATATTTTCCTGCCTATCCAATCCACAGTGTCCATTTACTTCCTGAAACTGGGAAGTATCAAAACTCAAGCATTTAGAGTAGTGGAACCACTGGCTGACTTCCTTTGCAATCCCTTAGCCAAAAAATTTAATGCTTTCAATTGGTAAGTGAAAATCTGTGTCCTATAATAGAAGAATTTCAGACATTGCCAAGCAAAGGGAAATGCATGTTGATATGTTAATATGTTTGAATATTCTTTGCCCATGAAAATAACCTTCACTAGTAAGTTTTAAGTAATTACATAGCTGAAATCAGAAGGTTAAATCTGTACTCTTATTTACCTAGAAACAAACTGGGGAAACCATTACAGAATGATTTTGCTGAGATTGGATCCAAGATGATACTGAAGGAAAAGCAAGAGTTTCTCTGTGCAAAGAAAGAGGGTATTCTGTCCTAGGGGTCAATATTCAGTTTGGGTGAGGCTTTTCACTTGGGCTAATGGAGGAGCCCTGGAACTCAGTAGTGAATAAAGGAAATAATCAAATACTCTGTGTGGGCACGTTTGAGAGTAACATATGCGTTTACAGCAAAGGCAGAAATTAAACATGTACACACATGTCAGTAAGCAAAAACAGTGAATTAGCATGGACCTTGAAATAAAGGTAAGAATAGAAAGAGGGTAGAGTGGTAGCCAAAGAAGAGATAGTATTTAGGAGTAAAGACAAGGAATAGTTCTGGCATAATATTCTTTTGTTATTATTAGTGCATATTAATTATAGAAAATAATAGGCTTCATAGTGACATTTTCATATACACATAATGTACTTTGATTGTGTTCATCCCATCAGTAGATTATGAAACACTAGGTCTCTTTCCTCTTCAATGGAGTGACAACCAGGTCATTAGAACTATACCACCCTGAATAACATTTATGTTCTTTGGAAAGCCCACTTTAAAACTAAATGCCATTATCTAAAATAAAATAAGGCAAAAATAAAATCCAGTTCAAGCCAATTAATCATTTATCATACATTTCATTATGCAAAAATGTATCAGTGAGTAGCACTGTATTTTATTAAAATAAGCTATGTATTTAATCGATTTGAGTGGTTTAAAATTATATAGGCATGTAGGAAACAGTATATCAATTCTATGAACAATTAGCTACTAAAATATCTTTCAGAAATAATACACAATTTGAGCCATTACACTCTGAATCTTTCTAGATCTCATTTTTCTACACTATATGAGTTTAGCTCAGTTGGTACAGTGCTGTTCTGTGCTGAGGCCTTAGGTTTGATCCCTAGCACTGTACCTCAAAACCAGAAGGATATGGGAATCCACTCCCAAAATAATCCTAAAACAATTGGCCCTTGAAAACCTTATGGGGATTGCTGTGAGTTGAACCAGACTCCATGACACTTAATAACAACATGATACTTCATATACTACATATATTCTAATCAAAAATTCTTAGAGTATATGTTTGTGCTATAAAAATAGATTTTACATGTAAATAACATTATAGAAATTCAGAGATTTCTGATCATAGAGTATGACAATAAAATTATGTTATATTTTGGGAGCTTTCATTTTAAAATGTGATTTGCCAAACACCTAAAATATTTTTAAGCTCAAGCCAGATGCGGTGGCCCATGCCTATAATCCCAGCAGCTTGGGAGGTGGAGGCAGGAGGATTGCAAGTTTGAGACCAGAGGCAGTCTACATAACTTAGTGAGACCCTGTCTCAAGAAGTAAAGAAAAAAGGGCTGGGGGTACAGCTCAGTGGTCCAGCACTTGAAAAGCATGCAAACGCGAGGCCCTGGGTTCAACACTCGGTACTGCAAAATAAATAAATAAATAAATAATTTTTAAAATTTAAAAAAAATTAAGCTCAAACTGATGGTATATTTAGTAAAGGAATGGTCTCAAAATATAGGAATTTCTTATGAAATTGAAGAAGAGAAAGAAAAATATTAAAAAACATACATGAGATAGTAAAAGAAAATTTATTTTAAAGAATACTCAATAAAGATGGATCATTGCCTTCTTTAGAATGATTTAATATGTCTAGTTTGTTGTTGCTGTTAGATGCTGTCAAGTCAGTATCCGACTCATAGCGACCTTATGTACAACAGGCGAGACATTATTGTCAATACTTGTCTGCTATTCATAAGGTTTTCAATGGCTGATTGTTTTTTGGGAATGGGTTGCTGGGTTCTTCTCCCAAGTCTACAGCACCTGGTGTTCCCAGGCAGTCTCCCATCCAAGTACTAATCAGGTCCAACCCTGCTTAGCTTCTGAAATCTGACACAGTCAGACACCATTGTGGTACAGCTGTAGGCTTGTCTAGTTTAGATCTTGTTAAATTTTTTTCTCAATATCAACATTCCCATGTTCAAAAAACACTTTTCTCTATTTAATGGGTAAGCACCTACATTAGTCAATAAAATTAATTTATACAACAGAATTATATTGTTTGTAGTTGTGGATAATAGAGAATAAATTTCCACATGACAAAAGGTAATGGGTCATTGTGATTCAGGTCAATGCAAGTTTATGAGGTTGGCAAAATGAGGATTTTTATATGTTGTTGAAGCTGCCAAGAGTCCTCCCAGAGTCCTTTATTTAAAGGAAGAAGACTGTATTTCTGTAGAAAAACTCCTGTAAAGTTTTATGTGCTTTATACTAACTCTTTGTCTTTCTGACATTTTTAATAGTTCCTGTTAGAGCCACAAGAAATTGAATGGGAGGTTCTGAGCTAGGTCACTACTCCATTTGAATAAAACTTTAATAAAACTTAGGCTTCAAGTTATGGCAGGAATTGCAGCTATTACAATGTGACACAGCCATACCTCACTTGTAACATGTTAACAGTTTGACCAAAGACCATTGTAACCACATACAAGACTTCTTTGAAACTGAAGTCTTCAAAAAGAACTGAGTGGCTGAACACTGAATCCTTACATAAAGTTTTGTCCTCATAGCTTTAAGCATTCCTAACTCAAATTTCGATTTCATACTGACAAAGCTTTTTTTTTTTAAGGAACATAAAATAAAAGGAAAAATTATTGGTTTTATCTGTGCTGATTTGCCTCTGGGCACTGTTGAGAGCTTCCAATGCCTTTACTACTGTCTGTCCCTGCTCTCCACCATTGTGCTCCAGATTAGTCATTCAGTGGGCTTGAAGAGGGTGTGACAAGTAGGATTTAAACCATTATTCAAGTTAGTTTTCTACACACTTCTCAAAGTTGTATTTGGTTCTATTTTGTACTTCTATCAACATATGCAGTAACAACAAAGCCCTCCCAATAGTCAGTTTATAGAGATCTTGTGGCTATTAACGTTCATGCTCCTGCCAGAACGCCTCAAATCCCTTTTTGCACCATTCTCATTCTTTTTCCTTCCCAGCACCATTACCAGTGTGTAGCTCTTCTCTCCTTAAATTACTGAAACTGTTTTGCCCTCAAGGGCAGAGATATTGAAGCCTCTGGTAACTAATGTGCCCATCATCAAGACCATCATTAACCAATGACTGAACAATGTGGGATATGGATAACTCTCAGCATATCTCACTCTCCGAAGATCCCCAGAAAAATCATGCTGAAGCAACTCTCTCAGGGATTTTCAACTAGGATTGCACCCTTCCTTGGCATCCAGTATTTCTTATACGACTCCTCTGAGAACACTCCTTTAAATTATTCAAATACATCCTCATCTCAGAGTATATGTCTAACTTAATACATGCCTACAGTATAGACCTCACTATTACATCAAAATATTCCTGTCTGGTGGCAATCTGAAGTATATCAGAGTTCTTCGCATTCACTACATGATTGTTTATCCAATGCCTGCTCTGTAACAGATACTGAGAGAGATACAAAGAAGACAACACATTATCTCTGCCCACAAAGAACAAACAATGTCTGGAGCCAAAAGAGAAGTGGCAGCAAATGTGATCACAGGTAAGATCTATACACCTATGTCATTAGGAAACAAAAGGGAAACAGCATGTGAAGGACAACAGCTTTCTGCCATCCAAGTCACAGGCTTTCATTATCTGAGACACATTGGACACTTATGGGTCTCATCTCAACATCTTTTATCATTGGAAAAGGCTAATGTAGAATTTTCCATATATTAAAACACAATAAATTGTTGCAGACTTGAATTGCTTGTGCTCAGTGAAAGCAACCCTCAGAATGACAAAAGGGGTGAAGTATATAGGTGAACAATAAAAACAAAGGTCAATACTAGTCCAGACTGTTTGACAGCAAATAAAAGTACCCTAATAAAGGTTAAAGCCATACATATGCTACATGTAGGACATTCAGAACATAATAGTGAATTCCATATTAGCTGCAACCATGTATCATTAATATAGGTAAAAAATGGTTTAAAAATGTAAAAGGCATACCGAACTCTTTGTTCATATCTCATTTACTAATGCACATAAGGGAATTTAGGAGAGAAATCCTAAAATATATGGAATGTGGCAAAATCTTGAACTATTGCTTATAATTTCTTAGACATTATTAGTTGATGTAGATGAAAGAAATAAATTACCACAGATATCAGAATACTGCAGGTAACACATCTCTGAAAGGATATAAATTTGTTATAAATCTAAGTTTATACTGAATAGCCTCACTCTTTCAAACTACATGAAGCAGATATCACACCCCTTTACAATGTCCCTATCTTGTCCCCTTTGCAGGTCATTCAGCTGGACAACTGTTGTTATTGTTGTTAGGTGCTGGCAGGTTGGATCTAACTCATAGAGACTCTACATTGGGTTTTCAATGGCTGATTATTTTGGGATTGTGTTGGTTAGTGGGCTGCCAGGTCCTTCTCCCATTTTGTGCGGTGCTAGGAATTGAATCAGAGGGCCTCAGAGGCCCTCAGAGAGTACAGAGCAAGCACTTTACCGACTGAGTCTGTTGTTGTTGTTGTTGTTGTTGTTGTTGTTGTTAGGTGCCACTAAGTCAGGTCTGACTCAGAGCAACCCTTCATAAACAGAAAGAAACACTCCCCAACACTGTGCAATAACAGGCACTATGTCAGTGCTTCTCTGTTGTTCATAGAGTTTTTAATTACAGATTGTTTCGGGATTGTATCATGAGTGGGCTGCCAGGTCCTTCTCCTGTTTTTCCAGTACTGGGGACCGAACCCAGCACTCTTCCAACTGAGCTAAACCCCACCCCCCAATGTATTTCTATCCAAATCACACTTGTAGCTATCTCCCTCCAGTTTGCCTCCAGCTTGTGTTGATCTCTCAGGGCAGCAGCATTTCTTCAGGGACAATAGGATACATTGGACTAGCCAGGAAGCATCCATGCCACATCATTGCTGACACAGTATTTCCCAAAGTACTCCCTAAGTTCTACTTTCTCAAGATGATCAGGTACAAAGATGTCTAAACTTGTGAAAATACAGAACATATTCCTAAAATTCCCAATGGATCCTTACATTTTGTGAAACAGCTTGATCTTGGAACCTGTTTACCAAGTAGCATTTGTTAATATAGCAAGCATCTTGTATTCTGCAGAATGCCTTTTGGAAAGCACTGAGTTTATGTATCAGAAATCCTAATTAGGATCTGTATTAGGAAACACAGTAAAATAGGAGAAGCTTGCCTTTTACCTCTTCTAGCCCCCAACTGACAGAAATCTATTACATCTGTCCTAACTTTCCTGGTGAAAGGAGGGCTATTTTGTCAAGCACATCCCCATGCTTACTGCTGAGATTTTCTCCTGAATTGGACATTGTGCTGTTGTCATTTCTCAAATGGACATTGTGCTGTTGTCATTTCTCGAAAACTGGTCTCTGCATGCAAGTAGAAGAGAGGTCATTGGTGGGGGCATGGGAGGGGGGGAGGAGGAGCACAAGAGGGTAAGGAGGAAGTTATGTGTGCAATGTACAATGAAACGCATATATAGAAATATCACAATGAAATGTGTGTCAGAATGAAACACGTTAAGTTGTACATTAAAAATTTCCAATAAAAAAAGAGCTGGTGTCTAAAAGTCCAACCCGTCCCTATCCCATCTTATCCTGTTAATTTCTACCACATAACCCATTCACTCATTATTGATATTAGAAATCCTCACCTCACCTGCATTTCCTACCAAGCTCACCTTCTTTCTATGCAGGCTGGATTAAGTGATTCCCTTTCATACTTATCTCTATCACAGTCAATAAATAAAAGTAAAGATGTAGTCCAAAATGGTAAAAAAAATCAATTTCTTATGGCTCCACTTATTATGACGTTCAGCATGGTAGAACGTCTTTGAGGTGAACTAAATATATATCCCCTACATGTCTGTCAGGTTTTCGTGTTGTGGGGGCTTGCATGTTGCTGTGATGCTGAAAGCCACTACTGTTTCAGATATCAGCAGGGCCACCCATGGTGGACAGGTTTCAGGTGAGCTTCCAGACAAAGACTGACTAGGGAGAAGGACCTGGAAGCCCAGTACTGAAACAATTAGCCATTGAAAAATCCTATGAAGAGTAAAGAACCACTTTCAAATATATTGGAAAATGAGCCCCTCAGGTTGGAAGGCATGCAATAAACAACTTGGGAAGAGTTGCCTCCTCAAAGTAGAGTCGACCTTAATGAACGGAATTGAGTAAAGCCTCTGGGACCTCCCTTTGCTGATGTGGCAGACTCAAAATGTGAAGAAACATAGTGGCTGCAACACTGAACTCAAACATAAAAAGATCATGTGTGTGGCACAGTGTTGGGTAATGTTTTCTTCTGCTGTATTTAGGGCTGCTATGAGTTGGATCTGACTTAATGGAACCTAACAATAACAAAAAATATATGTGATTATATAGGATATCTAGTCCAAGTTATTTATCTACATAAATATGAGTCCTTACACCTGATTCTACTAACTTGATTTCAGCATTTTAGTAATGCAAACCTAACTCATTAATGATATTACTGATCACTTACAGACTTGCTCAATTGCAAACACTGTAACCTTCATCCATTAATCTTATTTATAATATTGTGAAATAACAATTATATTCCTGTTTTACATTCTTCTTCCTAGAATACCAACTCAAGTTTAACTTAACCTCCTCTTTATGATGGGATCCTTTTAATCAGTATTCTCTGAAATCACTGTAATTGACCAGTTTTAGAAGGGGCTCCAATATCATCTCATCAGCATTACTCACTGAATTTATGTACTATGGTATTTGCTAGGGAAGTTAGGGAAAGAAATCTCAAGTTCAGCAATTGGTCCCTCAAGAATAAATCAAGAATATTTGTTTTCCAGTGATAACTGAAAAAATACTTAAAATAATCCAGGTGAGAATCCCTAAGTGACTACACAAAAAAGTTTGCTGTTGTGTCTGGATTGTCTTTCTCCTAAGAAAGCAGAACACTAGGGGTAGGTCACAAGCGAACATCTGTCAAGTCTGATGACAATTTGGGGTGAAGAAATTGACATGAGTAACAAGATGTTTTCCCATAAGATAATTTTATCCAATTACTATATTAAATAATCATATAAACAATATAAAATATAATTATCAAATTTATTGATCACACACATCTTTAGAAGAAAATGTACTTGAGAAATTATGGGAGAATTTGTTAAACAGAGAATTAAATTGAATGAAGAAAAGTAAGAAGAGATACTCATTAGCTCAAAATAAAATAACGAAAAAAATAACTTGTTATGAGTACTCACATTATTCTTATACGAGACATCAGAGTCATCCTTAAATTATATCGGTAATATTATTAGAATAAAATCCACAAGATCCTGGAATGTTCTAAAAATACAATGGTATTTAAGCCTTAAGAAATCATTCCTGGCCCCTGGGCATGGTGGTGCATGCCTGTAATCCCAGTGAATTGGGAGGCTGAGGAAGGAGGGTCTCAAGTTTGAGGTCAGAGTCAGCCTGAATAATTTAGGGAGAAGCTGACTCAAAATTAAAAATTCCATAGTCTGAAATCTAATTTGGACTCTTGCAACAACTTTAGAGGAGTAAAAAAATCAAATGCAGATTAGAATCACATGAGGATTGGATTCTAATTATTAGATTAGATTCTACTCTAACAATCCAATCCACATATGAGTCTTATTTATGTCTAATTTTTTAGCCCTCTAAAACTGTTAGAAAGGTGCAGATTAGATTGGAGAATATACAATAACAAAAAGCGGGCTAGGGATGCAGCCCAGTGGTAGAGCACTTGCAAAGTATTTGTGCAAGGCCCTAAAGTTCAACCTCCAAGTGTTGTAATAAAAAGAAGAAAAATCTTGGTTGGGTGCCATGGTGCACCCCTGTAATCCCAGTGACTGGAAAGGTTGAGACAGAAGGATCATGAGTTCAAAACCAGAGGCAGTCCGCACAATTTAGCAAGATCCTGTTTCAAGATTTAAAAAAAAAAATTAAAAGGGCTTGGAATGAAGCTCAGTGGTCTAGCAGTTGCTTAGCATGTGCTACACCCTGGGTTTAACCCACCAATACTGAAAAGAAAAAAACAAAGAGAAGCAAAGAAATCATTCATTCTTTCATAAAGGTACTTGGGTACTTGGCTTTAGTTCTTTAGTTAAAACTGTTATTAGACTACAAGATTCAATTTGAATCTATTTCAATAAAGGATATAAAGAAATTGATGTTTATGTCAATGAATTTTTTAAATACTGATGGAAAAACATCTAGTTATACTAAAAGGCTGAATGAAAATTTTGCCTATTCAAAAGGTAAGAATAAAAAGAGTGAATTAATTATTGCTTCTGAGTGGAATATTATTTTGTATGCAGAGAACAAAATAAATTGAAATTTATTTAAATGTACTAGAGAAAGATTTTGGCCATACATGAAGAAATGTTTAATTATCTAATCAATAAAGAGCAGAATGGGCTCATCATGATGAATTATTTTTATAAATTATCTATTATGTGAAAGTACAGGTGAGAAAACTTTAAAATGTTAAAAGCATATAATTCTTCCCAGGAGAAAAAATGTATAATCTTAAATGATATCAATGAAAAAACTGCCAATAAAATATTATCATCTAAGTATATTTGATAAGTAACCCCATGGAGGACATTTTTTCATTTTCATCTATGATTCTTTTTCAAATCTAAAGACAAACTCATCTTTCTGAAACCAAAATAAAGGTAGGTTTTATTATCATTTATACTTTCTGGACAGAAACACCCAAATCTCCAAGAAGTGAAATAATTTGCTAATATTCTCTCTGATGTGTATAGCTAATAACTGGCATCAGAAGCTCTGGTGATGATCAGAAAAGTTATGAGAAAAGCTACTGCTTTGTTGTGATTCTAAATTGCCACTCCAATACACACTTCTCAAAAGATGACATACACAGCCAGGCGTGGTGGTGCATGCCTGTCATCCCAGCAGCTCGGAAGGCAGAGGCAGGAGGATCGCAAGTTCAAGACTAGAGGCAGTCTGTGTAACTTAGCGAGACCCTGTCTCAAATAGTAAAAAAAAAAATTGGCTGAAGGTGCAGCTCAGTGGTCCAGCACTTGCAAAGCATGCAGGCATGAGGACCTGGGTTCAACCCCGAATGCAGCAAAAAAAAGATAACATACACATGGCCAATAGGTACATGAAAAATGATCAACATCACTAATCATCAGGGAAATGCAAATGAAAACCACAATGGGAAATCACCTCACTCCAGTAAGAATGGCTACTATCAAAAAGACTATAGATAACAAGTGCTTGCAAGGTTGCGGATGAAAGGGAGCCTTTGCACACTATTAATGGTAATGTAAATTAGTGCAAACATTATGGAACATAGTACAGAGGTTGCTTCAAATATTAACCATAGGCCTTCCATATGACCCAGCAATCCCACTACTGGTGTGTATTGAAAGGGATAGGAGAAAGTTGATCAATTGGGTTGTAAGTTGCAACTGGGTAGGAGCAAGGAGTTCTGTTATGCCATTGCACAGTAGGGTGATTACAGATAAAATAACAAACTATATATGTTAAAAATCTAGAAAAATTTGTTGTGAATAGTTTACCATAAAAATGATAAATGTTGGCGGAGATAAAACAAACACATTTAACCAGATCTAAATATTACATAATGCATACATGTGTCAAAACAACACATTACACCATTGATATAAATAATTTTTACAATTTTATGTGTCAATTAAAAATAAATTCAATTTAAATTTAAAATAAAAAGAAAGGAAATAATCCCCTCCTTTCGAGATATAATTTACCCATAAATACCAAATTTGAAAGTGCATGTACTTTGAGCAATTTTTCTTTAGTAATTCATCAAATGGATGTACTCAAAATGTGTACATAACAAATGTACTCACAAATGCAGGTATAAGGTACATGTTCTATAATACATTGCCACATTACAGCTTTTATAACCAGTAACTGAAAGATGGTTACAAAAACTGGTGTTACTTGTATAATGGAAAGCCATGCAGGCATTAGGAAGAATGGGATATGGGCTGACATAAAACAATATAAATGATTCATTCATTCATACAATCAGGAAATATCTGAGTTCATACCAAGTGCTGAGCATTAGTGATGCAGCTGTGAACAAGAAAACAGCCCTACCTTTATAGATTTTATAATATAGTAGGAGAAGCAGACATTAAACAGAAAAACAAATATATAATGAATGTCACATAATGCAATGCAGTGACAAGTACCATGAGGAAAACTAAGAAAATAAGAATGAAAGTACAATTACTCAGTAAAAATAAAGAAACACACAGAATAATTTGGCTATTATTGTCCTGTGTTAAAAGCAAAAAGAATATACACATGTAATAACATATTTGCATATATTTAAGAGACATTTTGGCACTAGGTCAGATATACATCTAGAGAGAGGCTGAGAGACCAAATTAGGGTAGACAAATTATTAAGATACTAAGTTGTGACTTTCTGCAGTGTAAATTTTGTATATTATGATTTTAAACACTTCTACACATTATTTTCCAAGTATTAAAGCAGGAAGGAAGAAGCTTGGATGCACGCAACGAATGAATTTTAGAATGGTCTTTGATGGTTTGATATTTATTTGGGTTACATACTCAAGTGCCGCAAATAGCCATTCCAATAACATAAATGTGTAAATCAGGCTGCCTCGAAACATATGGGGGAATCAGTGAATGCATGCCTTGACTATAGACACATTTTTTTTCAGATGAACACATTTAAAAGTACAAAGAGACAATTTTTAACTCTCTGTCCTCATCTTTCCAGAATTGTCAATAACATTTGGCACTCATAACTACCAAAGTCCGCCCACCAGATCTTTGTAAAGTGGTCTTGCTGACACATCAATTACATTACAGTGTTCATTGGTAAAAGAAAAGGCAATTGACAGGTTTTTACAGTAAGCAAAATAAAACCTCTAATTGTAACAATGGCTTTCAAAACCTGTGTTATTTTGCCCTGCCAACATCTTTTTTTCTCTGTTTCCATCCTTCCCTTCATTGCCTATCACACAGAGAACTAAGTTTTGTTCTTTTACAGTCTTGAACCTACATGTTTAGTAGTCTCTCAGATATAAAATACAACTCAACAGAATTGATACAAAAAATAATTACCAGTATATTTAGCAACTAATATACTATAGTTAGAAATATTTGAAGTTTTCCTTATCTGAGATGGAAACTACAAATTGAAGGCATAAAAGTCCATATCTATTAATATTCCCATGTGTCATCGAATACCACTGAAATAAGCATTTTTAAAATGAAGGACAAAAATGCATTTCCCTGTTCCAAGCAATTTTTCTGTATTTCTCTGCACATTTACCTGAAACTTCTTTAGATATATGCACATTTATCATTCTATCAGAATGACATTTAATATATTAAAGAAAAAGCTAACAAAATATCACATTTAAGATCCAAATCAAATGGTGACAATTCATTAACTACATGAATCTAACAAGGTTATAGCTCTTCATAAAGTAACTGATTTTATGCTATAAATTATTTTTATGTGAAAGATGTTATTCTTTTTGCCTCATTTGTTTCTGGAAAGTTGTTTTAGAAATGTAGCGAAGATATTCCAGGTTTCCTGAGCATTTATAGAGCAAATTTAAATCCATATTAGGATGGGAGGAAAATGATAAAATTGCAAGTCATTGAGAAATAAAACACAATTTAAAAATTCTACTTAAATCATTTAATATATGCCAGAAACAGAGTGGGGCTGGTATTTAGTTCAGTTGTTAGAGTGCTTCTCTGCACTCTCTGAGTACCCAGGTTTGAATCCCAGGACCATAAAAATGAGATAAGAACTTGGCAATCCATTCCCAAAGCAATCCTGAAAACAATTAGCCATTGAAAATCCTATGAGGGTTGCTATGAGTTGGAACTGACTCAGGCACTTAACAACAACACAACAACTAGAGTATTGACTGTTGGAAGGGAAAGAGTAATTATATGTAAGAAATGCCAAAAAGATTAATAATGATAGCTAATTGTCATTAAAATATCTATTTCTGCTTTTTTATCCTCTTTTCATTACAAATAAGAATGTTACTATTAAGATATTGGGTAATCAAATATCCAAGGAAGTTGGAAATAATAATACCCAAACCAAATTTATGAGATACAAATATATATGCTATCATATTTATTTTACAATTAAGTAATGCCTCATTGTGCTATGCCCATAATTTGCCAAAAACTGCATGCCAACAAGTGGCAGAGATATAATTCATACTGATTATCAAACTATGGTGTCTAGTAAA
>VMDO01018205.1:0-42780 GCA_007922755.1 Pedetes capensis
AAAAAGAAAAGAAAAGAATCAGCCACAGTAGATTTGCCCAGAGAGACTAATGCCATCCAGACCATCAGATCTGGGAGGTATGTTTTAATCTGCATTACAGATGAGCAACCTTATTGACCACTCATTTCTTCCTGAAATCCTTCACCCCTCCACCTTTGGCTTCAGTAATATACCATAATCTACTTTCCTGATTTTATCATTTTTTACCTCTTTTGATCTTATCCCTTTTTTTTTTCCTTTGTCTACTCCTTATCAGTCATCTTATTAGTGTATGATATCTATTTGGCCCCCATACACACACACACACACACACACACACACACAGACACATACACACACACATACGTATATATATGTATATCAGAATGTCTTAAAGCTTGATCTTAATATTTTGTATTCTCTCCCTCAGAAAACCAATCTTTGCCTTTTGCTTTCTTTACCACCTAATGCACATGATTCACAAATTTCTTCTACAGTTCTGACGTATGACTTTCTGACTCGTACCCAAATATCTACTTACCTTCACTCATATCTCTATAGGCACCTAAATCTTACCATGTTTCAATCAAACTCTTAATCAGTTATTTGTCCTTCAACCCTGCTTCTTTTCCAGCATCCACACCCAGAGAATGGAATAGTCATCACCAGCCATGCAAAAGACCGACATTCCTTTGAGACGTTTCCTCCCTCACTTCAGATTATCCAGTCTGTTAACAGGTCCTATAATCTTTTAAGTCATCTACTTATCATGATGTCCAATTTCTCTTCCATAGTCTAAGATACCCCTTTCTCTTAGCTGGATGATAAAATAGATTCCTACTTGTGTTGTGGGTTGAGTGTCTCCAGTTTGAAAGTCAAAAATTCAAACTGCTCCAACATACTAAACTTTTAGAGCATCAACATGTCACCCAAAGCAGAACATTCTACACTTGACCTCCTGTGTTGAGTTGTGGTAAAAATACAGACACTAAAAACATAAAATTATCCTCAAGCTATCCGTATGAACTGTACATAAAACATAAATGAATTTAGCTTATGCAAATATTCCAAAATAAAAAATTCTTAAATCTAAAATACTTCTGGTCCCAAGCACTTCAGATAAGGGATTCTCAACCTCTGTATGTAGCTATTCATACCCTCATGAAATTAGCAATTTCTATACTGTTGTTAGAGTATTACTCTATAAGTCCAAATTTGATTATATCTCTCCTATGTTTAAAATAATTGAAAACATTTTCATTTTTCTATGAATAAATAAGACCCATAAATAATCAACTAGGTCATTCAGAACCTGACCTCTCTAGCCCTAGAGCCTGATTTCACACTCCCATCTTCCTCCTTTTTCTGAGCTCCAGACTCTTTAGCCTTTTTCCAGATCTTGAATAATCTTTACTTCTTCCTAAAAGGGGATTTTCCTCTGTATTACTCCCTTCTCTCAAATTGCTTTCTCAGAAATCTCTGTTCCTCAACTTTTACTTTTATATGGACAGATAACCCCATATTGAGAGAGTATATCCCAGATAGTCTCTAAAATAAATATAAATATCTATTTCATGCAGTCATTCAACAAATATTTATTGAGCATCTACTGTGTGCTAGGTATACTATAAGGTGATAGTAAATGTGGCTGGACAAAATAGACAGGTTCTGTGCCCCTGGAGAGCTTACAGTCTATCAGGAATGACAAAGAAATAGACTACATTCCAATAAAATATGTAAATTTGAATTATCATAACTGCTTTGAGGAAAACAGAGTTTAGTGAAAGAGAAGAAAGAGTTTGTGAGAAAAGCCACTTTAGAGAGTCAGAAAAGACCCCTCTGAGAGAGTAGCTTTGATCTTGAGACCTGAAAATCCAAGTGGCAGGGCACTTGTTAAAGGCAAAAACCATTTCTGACAGAGATGAGTATTGAGAACATTATAAGACAGGAAAGAGTTGGATTACATGAAGATGTGAATGGCAACTTCCTCTGTGTCCTCATAATCCACAATCTCTGAGGAGAAGGGAGCAATTCTGTTTTTCTCTCTACTAAAACTCAGCTGCCATGCTCATTAGCTGGCACTAAAAAGGTATAAACACTCAGGCATAACACACTTTACCAAATGATTTCATTCTAAAACAAAATGCATAATTCAAATTTTAAAAAAGTATCATTTAATAACTAATAACAAGAAAATTGCCAAAATTCTTTATTAAGGTCTTAGGTGCACTTTTACCTAAACAATATATTTGCTTAATTTTTTTAGATATGTATAATGTCAGAATCTATCCATATCCTGTCTTTTATGCTATTTGAGTTGGAAAAGTCTGAGGCAGGTTTTGAATAAAACAAAAAGAGACAGTGGGATTTTTGGATTTAGAATTCTCTACCAATAAAATCTACAAATAATAGTAATACAATGATAATACAAAAAGAATTTTTGTATATATTTTTGGTTTGACTCTATCCTAGTATTTCTTAGTAGTAAATTATAAGCCTTCCTGGTAATGTGGTGGTTGTTGTTAGGCATCTTCAAGTTGAGTATGACTCATAGCGACACTATGAACAACAGAAGGAAACACTCTCCAACACTGTGCCATGCCCTGTACTATTATCAGTGCTTCTCTGCTATTCTTAGGGTTTTCAATGGCAAATTGTTTTGGGAGTAGACTGCCAGGTCCTTCTTCCTAGCCTGCAGCACCTCGTATCCCCAGGCAGTCTCCTATCCAAGGACTAACCCGGTTGACCCTAGTTAGCTTCTGAGATCAGGTGGGATGGGATTCTAGGGTGCTATGGCTTCAGACTCCTCTTAACATAATCAATTTAAAATAAAATTTATATTTATTCTTATATAAAGATCCTCAAAACAACCACATTTAACAAAGAAGCAAAACATATGTTTTTATAGCATTTGAAATAGAGTCATGATTTGATTCACTGTCCTGGATGGAAATTCAATTACACTAATAGTTTTTCAAGCTGTTTCTTTTGTTTTGTATTGTTGTTTTTATTTTTCATCGGAGCTAAATTATCCTGGTAACAACTCACCTTCTTCCTGAAGGGACACATGTGAAAGAATGATTTAATTCATTTTAAAATTGTATACTTCTACAAAATATGACAAATTAAAACATTTGACCAAGTATATTATTGAGATTAAATTATGTTAAATAGAACATGTTACATTACTATTAATAATACATAAAACTACGTCTCTGCATGAAAAAACAAAATGGGAGATTGTCTAGATAATTTAAACATTCTCTTCTGCATTATTTATGTAGTTAGTTCAAGGTGGAGTTCAGGCAGGATGGGACTTGATACACAAATCATTGTCTGCATCTCCTGGCTGGTTTGACTAAAACAACAGAGTTTTACCTGGCAAATGCTTACGTATATCATGATCATGATCCATTCTTTTCTAAATTGTATCTCATTGTTGTAAATACTTTTCTCTAAGGAAAAAAGAAAAAGAAAAAGAAAAAAAAAGCCAGGTGTAGTATTCAGTTATACCGGCCTGCAACTTGCTACCATACTATATCATAGATTTAAACATTCTGTTTTATATCTGTGAAATTAAACCTGTTTCTTCCTTAAACTTCACTTCTGAGCTAAAACTCTCTTGAAATATATCTAAACTTTTCTAAAAAATCTATTCAATAATCTCCCCTTCTCTCTCTCCCTCTCCCTGTATCTTTTTCTCTCTCCCTTCCTTCCTTCTCTCTCTCCCTGTTTCCTGTAGGCTATAAATAATAAGCACAATTAATGGAGTAAATCCAAAGGTATTTTTCTGTTATATTTTTGTAAAAACTGCCACAAAGAATATCTACTACTTAGGTCTGGTTTTTAAAGACAATATTTTAACCACATTTAAGTTCTCAGAAACATTTTTTAAACTGAAATTTGTTTCTGTAAGTGTGCTAGAACAAACTAGTTAAACTATAGGTCAACAGATAAACTTCATTAAGGATATACTTGCCAAAACAACATGATAGAGTCATGCTGATCACAGCTTTGGCTGCCAGAGGGCCATGACATTTCTTCATCTGCCCATGGCAATTTTTAAAAAATAAATACATGGTTCAGCCCTAAGTAGTCAATGACTTAATGACTTTTTTTTTGAAAGAGCATTAAAGAAAATCCACATGGGAGATAAATTACTAGTAACTTTAATATATGCTTGTGAATTTGACCAGAACTTGTTTATTGATAACCCACTAAGATATTTTGGTAAGAATTTTTTCTTATAAAAAGTCTATTGCCAATCTCTCTATATAATAATAATATATATTTTTAAAGGGTGAAACCAAGGATCACTGCCATCTACATAAATCATTCATTTTTGTGTTTTAATTGGCCAAATTGTTTCTCCATCTTAGCTTTCTATCTTGAACATCTTTTCTGTGATGTGTTCTACTTTCTAGTTCAAATAATCAGTCAAGGAATCAAAAATAGAACAACTCAACATTATAAATTATCATAAGTTACCCTAAATTTTTTTTTACTATGAAATGTTGCCAAGAGGAACCAAGGTGCTCTGTAAACTCTAAAATGCTAGGCTGGTATGGGGTATTGCCATTATTCAAGTACATCAAAATTGCCAAGTTAATGTCAACATTCTGTGTTTCCTTATGACTTTGTTTTCCAAGAGGGGATTCCACCTCAGTTATCCAAGTAATTATGACAGTTGTCAATGAAGATAAGTACTCTATGATGTTAAAGGGAGAATATAGGGAAAAAAAAAAAGATCAATCAGCCATTGAAACCTTATGAACAGCAGAGAAGCACTTATAATAGTGTCCAGTATGGCACAGTGTGGGGTGGTGTTTCTTCATTTGTATATAGGATCACTACAAGTCACACCCAACTCAATGGCACCTAACAACAACAACTTGAAAATCAAGTCACCTTAAAACCTAAAATGTGGATTAGAAGATAAACTGGATATTTTCCTTCTGTCCTTTCAGTTTTTCATGAGTAATTGTGTACATGGAGGTATACTAAGTTATATTATATTTATTCATTCTTTAAGCTTATGGAAGAATTAGCATAGACTAGCCAAGATAACATATTCTTGTTAAATGAAAACAGGTTATGTGCAAAATTTCCAAGCCAGGCATAACAGAGGGAAGAAAAGATGAAAGGGACAAATGCATTTGAAAAAAAAATTTGCAAATCTAACTCCATAGTTTGCTGGGGTTGTAAAATGATCTAATTGGAATTAAATGAAGAGATTGTCAGATTTTGGTTATTTCTTGGGGGAAGGTTGACACTAGAAATAGCTAATATTTAGCTAGACCTTAATGTTTCCTTCTGTTAAAAAAAAAAAAACACTTCAGTGCTCACGCGCAGGTGTAAAGAACACCCACCTTTTTGTTCTCTTTGTTCTGAATGCATTTATCACTAAAGTTGTTCAACTCTGAAAACCCTTAGGGTTCCAGTTGGCTATTATGGTCTGAATACTGTTTTTGCTATACAGAATAGACAGTATTTTTCTTTATTGCCTAGCAATATCTTTCTGTATAAATAACTTTACAATAAAGTTGGCTAAGCTCCAGTCCAGAATTTTTCTCTGCTCCAATGAAAATATTACTTTACCCTTAGGGTGGTAAAGATTCAAGGAATGTCTAAGTCATGACTATATATCAAGTAAATATTTTCCATTTCTATGAAAAAGAAATCTACATGCAAAATTAAGTTTTAAACAGTTATAGCCTTTTTTTTTCTAGTTGGGATTAAAAATTATAAAGCAGGTTGTTTGACTAAATTTTTAATTAGCATTTTAATTATACATATTGATGGGATATAGAGTGATGATTCAGTACATATGTCCATTATGCAATTATCAAATCAGCACTCTGAGTGATACTGGGGACTAAGCTCTCAACAGATAGTAAGATCCCAAGATCTGTTTGTCTAAATATTTTTTTAAATTTGTTTTAAAATATGACCATCTTGTGATGAAACACTATGCCCTATAATGATCAGCATTTCAAAAATTACCTGCACATATGAGATGCTACTTGAGGGAACACAGCAGTACATTTTACCATAACCTCAGATAATCTCACACAAATGAAAGCCTACTGCTATTTCTAAAATATTCATAAAGGATCAACAATTCCTTTTGGCTGAATTTATGAAAAATATATTGTAAAGATTGCTCTTCTTGAAACCTGCTAGATGTGAAGTATCAGACACGTAAGTATAAGAAGTATGGTATTGAAGGCCCCAAAGTATAGCACAATGTAATTCTCATCAACTGCAACAATTAAAAAAAAGAGAATTCAATAAATAGTCAAACAAAAAGTCCTTGTGACTATTCTCTCTTCAGCCACAGAGGCTGTTTATATCATCGAAATAAGTCTCATTAAACCAGCAAGAGCCTTTACATTGAATTTCCCTTTTTGTGAAGATCTCATGTTCAGTGACAGCAGGTTTTCTTCCAAGACATTTTCTTTTTGTTTTTCCTTCTAAGTTTGCATCTGTAGGATACTTAATGGTCAATTCAGTGAAAAATGAGAAAAAGCAGTTGTTTCACCAAATTGACTGGTTGGTTGTTAAAACAGCTGATCCCATGACCTTTCTACATTTTAGACATAGACATTTTATGTGAACTTTAGACATGGTCTCTCTTACTAAAAATAAAGCAACTTGACTTGGATTTAGATCTGACTCAAAATAACACTGTCAAGTTAGGAAGAGAAACACACACACACACACACACACACACACACACACACACACACACATACATATACACACATACATATACATTGTTATTGTTAGGTTTCCTTGAATCAGGTCCAACTCGTTATCAATGGCTGATTGTTTTGGGATTGCTTCAAGAGTGGATTTCCATGTCCTTCTTCCATTTTTGCAGTTCTGGGAATCAAACCCAAGTCCATAGAGTGTGGAGCAGCACTCTACCAACTGAGCTAAAGCCTAGCCCCATATACACATATGTGATTGTTGTCAGGTGCAGTCGATTCATGTCTGATTCATAGAGACCCTCAGAGGGTTTTCAATGGCTAATTGTTTCTGGCTTGCTTCAGGAGTGGATTGCCACCTCCTTCTCCCATTTTTGCAGTGCTGGAGATTGGACCCAGGTCCTCAGAGAGTGCAATAAGATGCTCTACTAACTTACTAACTGAGCTAAATCCCAGCCATATATATGTACACACACACACACACACACACACACACACACACACACACACACTCTTATAGATATATGACATAGATATATATCACGCATAGAAGGCCACAAAGTATAGCTAAAAAGGCAACATGTGATGAATAAGTCAAGTTATTCCCTAAAATCTATAGAAGTTTTTCAGAGTTTTCCAGTTTCAAAAATCACAAAATGAAATCCCTCCACATTTTCTCATCTGTGTGGTTCTATGAAACACGTTTAATTGTAACTTTTAAAATATTCTTCTCAGGGCATTAGTATTACTCGTGTATAATGGGAGGATTTTAGGAAAATGTAGGATGACAAATGAAAATCACCCAAGTCGAATCTTTATGCTTATGTCTTTTTCTGAGTTGCTGTGCCCTTTGCTGGTTTCTACCAAGCTAGTTTTACTCATCGTTGTGGGCGAAGCACAATAAACAATGACTGTAACATCTACAAGTTTGAAGTCAGCAGCTGGGGATAGTAAATGACTCAAATACCAGCATGTGTTACTCAGACATCCTGACAGCATAAATAACAGGGAACAAAATTTTTCTGTTAGATGTTTTAAGATCACTCTGAACTTCTTAGTCGAACGTTTTCTTTGTGATAATTCGTAATTTCAAAAGAATGCTTTAGAAATCTCAGCTCATGGTATAAGCAGTGCCACTTAACCGTTGTTGAGTCAGAAATATTTTTCTTCTTTTCCCTTAGAAGTACTAAAATTACTTTTCCTCAGACAGAACTTTATATTTCAGATTGTCTGTTTTTGACATAATTTAAAGGACAAAGGGTCCCAATAGCCTTCTTTATTTTTTCAATAAACATTTATTAAACCCAATTATACAGAAAACACTATACTAGATGTTATAGAAATTCACAAAATAAGACATGTCTCTTGATCTTAAAAGATTTACAATGTAGCAGGAGAGGCAACATATATATGAACTTATAAAGAAAGAAAAAGATGATTCTATAGAATTAATCAACTACTTCTTGAAGTAATTATTTTTACATAATTCATTTGTTATCTCTTTTTATGAAATCATTTAATAAGTCCCCTGTTTATTTTTTAAGTTATGGTGTTTGTTTATTTAAAAAAAGCCCACAGACTTCAGATTGTCATTTCTATACTCTAAAGTATAACCCACAATATTTTCTGAAAATGCCTTCTTGTCTAGAACAAACCAAATTTCTCTTTGTTCTCTTCTGGAAACTTCATTTTTCTTTCTGCATTGTTCCATTCATTATGTGAATACTTGTTTTCTATTTTTAAAAAAATGATCTCTGCTCTACCGTCTAACTGCTTATATACTCCTCTGGGTCTCCTGATTTAAAAAGAGAAAAGCTTAGAGTTTCATATAGAATGGGTTTTAGAAATATACCCTGTCATGCCAAATTGGTAATGTTATAGAGATTCAAAATAAAATTTTATTAAGCCATTTCATAGTCATATAATGAAAGGATACCAATTTAAATAAGGCTGACCATTACATGTGTTAGCACAAAGACATTAGGGCAGCTGTTTCTGAAAATGACTATTATTTAGTGGCTATTTGTTCCTTTTTGCATTGTAATGAAACTATTTAGTCCCACTCTCTACTGACTAATCTGTGAGGGTATATAGAGATTTCCATTTCATCAAAATTAGCTTTTCCAAAAAGATAGAACAAACTTTTTTAGAAACTAAAAGTAGTTGTTTTCCTTTGTTCTCCCCTTCACAGCTGCATATTATTACTAAACACTGGCTTTTTAAATGATTATTTTCAAAGAACATTTTATGTAAAATGTTTCAGAATCCCCCCCAAAGCTTGTTTTCATCTATCCATTTATGTCAAAAGAAAGGGACTTATATCTGGACATTGGTGATGATCTTGGCCTCTTGTTTATGGAAGCCAATATAGGCTCTGTCAGCCTTGAGAAGTCTGAAATGCAGGCACATCTAGCTTAAAGCAGTGCTCAGAGACCGAGTCATAAGTTATTTCATGTCAGAAATTTTCCTGAAGTCTTTATGGGATGTAGTTGAGACTCTTCTTCCCTTAAGCCCTCAGTTAAGGCTAATGTCTGATCAGCCTGAGACTTTTCCAAAGAAGGCACCAGCCTGACCTCCAACATTAGGCCGTCCAAGACCTACACAAGTGCAGACCATTTATATTTCATTTCAAGTAGCACTATTGTAATATTATAGAAAATAAAGTCTTTCAATCTCTGACAGAGCCATTAAGCATATTCTTCAAAGAATAAAACTAGCAAACATTTTTTTAAATGCTTACTATGTGCTGTTGTAAGTGGCTCTGTTGAGAGTTGAAGATAAACTTGCAGAAAATCCAGCCATATAAACATCTTTTGTTCACACTCTATTCCACAGAACGTATAAGATGAACTTCCTAAATTTTCATAAATTACTTCAAAACTATGTAGAGGGTATTGTAATCATCTTTGTAATCTCGCTCGTGTGCTGCCCACAAAATTGTCTTAATCTCACAACCAGACTAAAGGTAGTGCTTGTGATCCCAAATTCGAACATGATTGTAAATCTGTTCACTTGGATAAATTTCTTCAACCAAGTCTAAGCCCTTCTTAAACTTTCCATTTTATTGTACTTATTTCATAAAGTAAACTTTGATTTTTTTAAAACATTGATGATAACTAGGAAAAGGTGTAAAAATGAGTATTTTGGGTGTAAGTCATGTCCTCAAACTCAATGAAGTTAAATTTCTCTCTTGATGGAAATCAATTTATGTGCTGTAGTCTGTGGTTAAAAAAAATTTTTCTTTATCTTGTTCAGAGTCAGCCCTTAGGGTTTTGCAAGTAGGTGTCATTGTGTGTTACGTTTCCTACTGTGAAAATCAACTTGCATTTGAATGTGCATCTTGACCCATAAATGTCACTGTGGTCCACTGAGCATCTGACTTCAACATTTCCTGTTGTACAATGGACAATGGGAAACTTTTCTTATTTTTCTTCAAAGGGAGCCTGTGACAGAATGTGTGTATATGTCCCCATGAGTGTGTGTGGCAGACAGGAGAAACTGCAACAGTCAGGGTTTAAGTGCGTGTCACAAACACTGAGCAAGATGACACAAGGCAACAAAGTTTCTGAATAGCTTTTTGAAAAAAAAAAAAAAGTACCAGATTATCCTTTCTGTTTTCAATTCACTTCCCCTTTTCACAGGATTACATTTATCGTGGTTGTCCATGGTCACCAGTTTACCAATTTGCCTCAAAGTGAGGACATATCGAATTCTCTTTCCCCATTCACTTTGCTGTTTTGTCTTACCCTCTACTTGCCACACATAACCTTTATATATCTTCAAATCCACACTTTATGATCAGTTCGTGGGATAGTAGCACTGTGTTGAGGAGTGACTAAATAAATAAAAGTAGATATAGCCAATGTAGGAAATCATGAGGCCCCACATGCATTACTCCCTGTGTGAGCAGTTAGTGCTTATTTTTAAAGTTCTAGTTCCAATAACATATTATAAAACAATCTTAGGATTGTGTGCCAGCATTTTAGATGGGAGAAAAATCATCTAAACATTAAAACATATAACCATTTTTTTTAAATCTAATTTCTGACAGATCTTGTTCTTATCTAACTAAATTTGATTTATCATCATCATCATCATCATCATCATCATCATCATCATTATTATTATTATTATTATTTATTAGGCTTGAAATCTAGCAAAAGTATTTGACCCAGCTGGAAATGTTATCCAACGTGGAGAAGCCCTATGTGTTCAGGTCAAAGGGCACAGGAAGGGAAGGAAAAGGAGTTAGTATTTATTGGACACAGACTCTGTAAGTAGGGTAGGTACTTTCTGTATGTCTAGGGTTCCCTTGACAACATTTATGACTCTGATGAAGAAAGGTCAGTCTGGGGAACAGGGTTCCAGCAAAACTCAGAGTGATAAGTTTAAATTGGTATATAATGCAGGTTAGGGCATGATTCTCCTCTATTGTATTTACAAATTGACTCCTTTTGGACACCCTCTCGGCCTTTCACTGGGTAAAGGGAAAAGGACAAGAAAGGGAATAAAGCCATGCAATGATTGGTAAGCAGTGTTCATAGTGAAGGTCTGGTGAGCTGAAAAACAACTGGCTAAAATATTTTTCTTCTTATTGGTGGCTGTCGTTGGGGTAGGTTAGGGATCAATTCCACCACAACACTAAGGCAAGCCTTCAGCTTACATGGTGAGTATACCCATTTGGGTATATAAACACATTAGATTAAGGTAAAATTTATTAGTAAAAGAATGGAGTGAAAATGTATGAGGATAAAGAAATGATTATGGAGAGTCAGATTCAATTGCTTTCAGAAAGATCTCCATGTGCATATTGTACATATCAATCTGAAATTAAATGTGATTCCCACTCACCCAAAATAGCAACAGAGTCTAGTTGATGGGGCTCATTAAAGCAGTTTGAAACATCTGCTTTTCCCTCTTCACAAAACTAAAATTCAAGAAGAGATATATTAGTCATTCATAGAGAGGGCAGGCATGTGAGTATTCAAAAGTCAATAGGAAAGGACCAGAACTCGCAAACGTGAGTGCATGTGCATGTGCATATACACAAGTGCATATACACAAGTGCATATACACAAGTGCACACACCAGGATGTTTTTGGCACTTTTTTCTGCAAGGAATTAGAGATGAAGATGTTCTTTGGTCTTAAATCACTCAAACCAGCGCCATTTACTTCATGAAAAAGCCCTGTGATTGTGTGGTGTTGCTGCCAATAACGATTGTCAGTGCATCTTGTCAAAACAAAGTCCATTTGTTTCTGGAAAAAAAGTTTGGAATATATAACTGGGATATGCAAGAATTTTTTAATGAGAATATGAGTGCTTAAATAAATGTCTTTACTGAGCACATTTAAAAACATATATATATAAATAATACTGAAAAAACTTATACTCAACGAAATTGTGATACTCACTCATCTAAAAAGCTTTACTCATTCAAACCAGAAAAATTAATCACAAAAAGGAGATAAAAAAATTCCCTGAAAGAGAAGGGAAATAATTTAGCAGTAAATCATAGAGCAGGACCAACATGAATCACAGAAAAAGGTACCAGCTCTTATGATTTAGGTGACATATTAAAAAATAGCCCTTCGTAGATTGACAGTTATAGGTATAAATGATAAAATTATTCAGCAGTGGTATGTTCTTTTCTTGCCATTTGTCATTTTGCATCTGATTACTTCTAAGAATTTAATTAAAGGAGCAACAGAACCATATAGACCTTTTGTGACTCTAACAATCAGATACCTTTTTAAACATTTTTAAAGAAAAATATATGACTACTCTGCTTTTGCTTTGTTTTTACTAAATGTCCTTTGCATCTTCATACCTGTTATTTTTCTTCCTTATGGCATTTTAGGCTTGCATTAAATTAATAAGAAAACAATGAGTCAAATGCAAAGTCATCCATTGTGGTTATCAGCAGAAAAATTAAGCACACACTGAGAAACAATGAATTAAAGTTACTAAACTGCGTTTATTTTGTCAAAACCTACTGAGTGGGTTTTATTTCTGAACTGATATCAAAGATCATTGCACTTTTTCTCTCTGGCTCCCCAAATCAATAGAATGTATATGAGCTCGTGTGTGTGTGTGTGTGTGTGTGTGTGTGTGTGTGTGTAGTTAGACACATACACATGAGACCCTACATTTCACATCAGCATAATTTTCTATGGAAGAGCTATAAATCAAAAGCTAGTGTTTAACATAGAAGGTAAATGACTTCTTGTATAAGTGAATGTGAAATGCAGTTTTAGCAAAGGGCACTGTTAGACATGAATCATGCTTTAACTTGCCTAAATGGGAGGGATTTTTCTCTTGCACTGTACGTTGTAAAAGTATGGCAAGTGCATTTTATGCAAACAAATCTTGCAATAAGGTCTTCATCATCAAAATTTTTGTAAAGAATATAAGTTTCAAGAACTATTGTATCTATTATACAATGTGCTCAATGTATAAATATGCCTGTGCATGTATTTTTATTTGCAATTAAGAACAATTAATACTATAAACTCAATTCACAGTCACTTTAAAGTTTTGTTTCCAAACAACTTCAGTAGTTTAACAGACTAAATTAAGGCTTTTCTGTATTTCCCCCAATCTCCCAGAGCAGAAATTAAATCAGTTTTAATTTATTTTATTTGCTAACACTGTGGATATAATTATTGCTGCCGAGTCTTTTTAATTGTTTTCAACTAGGTGCTTGTCTTTAAGTTGCAATAGACTTCTAATTCCACATTGTTGATATTCCCTGGTTAGTTCTGACAAAGCATCATAAATCCAGGTATTTAGGTTTATTGAATTTTGAAATGAGGTGATTAGTTGGTACATGGATGAATGAATTGGTGCAAAGCAAAATGAATTTTATGATTTACTATGGTTTACAAGTTCCCTTGGAACCATTATGTGCAAATTGTAAAATGTATTAAGAGGTAAGATATCACATTTGTAATCAACTTGGCAAATTTTGCTCAAGTAAGGATATTCAAGCATTCTGCAAAAGAGTCACTGTTGAATAAGTGTTTGGCATACACAATTAATTTTCACTGTGTTGTCTTACACTATCATTTATACATCTGAGAGGCTAATGTTGAAGATATCAGAAGCTTTGCAATCAATGTGCAACAGTACATGTGTCATGTTTTTGGGATTTAGGTTATAGTCTAATGTTCAAGCTAATTACTGGTTTAAAGTTCTAACAGGACACATACAACTGAACATCTTATGTTAAACGCTCCTTCCGCATATTTTCTCCTTGATGGAAGCCATAAGTATATGGATTTTATTTACTATTCTTTTTGCATATAATCCACATGTATGGCTTAGTATTGCATTAATTGTCAAAATCTGCACCCTTGCATTCATAGATAGCATTAATTTAGATGTAAAATATTAATATCATCCTACTACAGTAATATGGGAAAAGGACCTGGCAACCCACTCCCAAGGCAATCCCAAAACAGTTAGCCGTGGAAAACACTATGAGGGTCGCTATGGGTCGGATACTGACTTGACGGCACCTAACAACAACAACAACTACAGTAATATCAAGGATAATAGGTAGGTCAGAATCTAGGACTTGAAAGAGTAGATAAGCAGTCCAGGATAACATGAGATGGGGATATCAGAGAGTCTTTGCTGCTGCTGAAATCCTGTCATTAGTAATTCAATTCCTTGTTTTTGTTTTACAGTATTACTAAAACCCCTAGGTAAAACATCAGCACCCACAGCTATCCACAATCAGGTGTGCTCAGAGATTTTCTTTACCAAAGACACTGGGGAGGACATGATTTGACAGCTACACAAAGAGTTCTAGAAGAGGCACAATGGCAGGAGTTCTGGGCAGTCTGGGATCCCCTCTGAGGGCCACGAGTGAGGAAAACCAGAGGAGTGCTGGGAAGAGTCTGCATGTCCTTGCTCCCTGTCCCAGCTATGCAGTGCAGTATTACTGCCTAAATCACCTGCAGCACATAAACACACCACGATTCTTCAGGTACAACACCCAGTTCATATGCTTGCAGGTCATGCAATCTTTATAGCTATTTTAACCTAATGTGATCTGTAAAAAAATGCACTCTAGTTAAGAGTTAAATAGTCCCTGGTCATGATGTTGCATGCTTTGAATCCTGGTGACTCAAGAGGAGGAAGCAGGAGGATCGCAAGTTCGAGGCCAGATGTAGGCTTCCTAACTTAGTGAGACCCTGTCTCAAAAATACAAAGTGAGAAATGGACTGAGTGTACAGCTCAGTGGTTGAATGCTTGCAAAAAGCATTCATGAGTCCCCAGGTTCAACTCCCCGGTACCGCAAAAAAAAAAAAAAAAAAAAAAAAGAGTGAAATAGTCATTCTAAGCAGAGCTTCCAACCCATGAAAAAGTGGGTTCAGTTTCAGGTGCAAGTTCACTATGTTAAAATGTACAGGGTTCTGGTTCAGTTCACATACAGGTTTACAGTTTAATCCTACAGGCAGATAGATTAATACAAAATTGTTTTTCAATTTTTATGTATAATAAAATAACTAATGACACACAAAAAAAGACATAAAAGCTGAGCCAGAACCCAATTTTTTATTGGGTTTGGATTCAGGTTCTGGTACAGAAAAAATTTTTAAGTGCTTGACCAGAATAGATTCAGAATTCAAGTTCAGGTTCTGTTTGAAGCCCTGCTATATGCACATGGGATTTAAAATGACACCCAAACCAAACTAGAACCCTTTAAATTTTGACATACTGAACCCACACCGAAAACAGAATCCAATTTTTCATGGTTTGAAGCCCTGATTGTAAGTACTCCATTGTAGATGTGTGTGGTTGTGTCTATTGGGTTAAAATCCAAAATACTCACTTCATCCTCAGAGGTGACCTTTCAGGTTTATTTGTGTCTAATCAGATCCATCATCCATAATTTTATGTTTTGTGTGCTAATTACCACTGACAGTCCATTCCTTAGACACTCAGTGGGGATGGTCCAGAGTGCCTGGTGCATGCTCATCATACCGGACTAAAATGTGTAGCCACCCAGGAAGACTGCAGTTAAGTGGTCTCCTCACTTTGACTTTGGAAATGAAGATGAGATGTTAATTATTTTTCTTTCTTAGGGAAAGAAAAGGAAACTTCAAGAGTCTCCCTTTTATTCTCCAGAAGATCAGAGCTTGGAAACTTGAGTAGAGTTTTGCAGGGCAAGTCCAGGCAAAATTACCTGGCACTCCCTGTAAGACCTCACTCTGGGGCCTGGTTTAACATCTCACTGTTGGGGGCTGGGGTTTAGCTCAGTTGTTAGGGTGTTGTTCTGTGTGCTCTGATGTCCTGGGTTCCATCCCCAGCATTGCAAAAATGGGAGAAGGTCCTGGCAGCCCACTCCCAAAACAATCCTTAAACAATCAGCCACGGAAAACCATATGAATACCAGGGAAGCACTGACAGTGCCAGAATATTTGGGAGTGTTGGAATGTTGGGGAGTGTTTTGTTCTGTCATATATAGACTCGCTGTGAGTCAAACCACACTTAACAGCACCTAACAACAGCAACAACGTGGTCCTATGGAAAGCCTAGCTTTAGGCAAAAGGACCTGGAAAATTTTCTTCCTTCCATATGGAACAGAGAAAATAAGAATTGCCTTAAGTGTTTATGGACACCAGTAGAGATCTGATTGGCTGATTAGGCCTTCTTTACTACATCTATAAGCACTGTTATTTATGTATTTGTAGTTTTCAGAACACGATAATACTCTAAATGATCAGAGTAGTTAAGAAACAAAGTCTGCATTCAGAGCACCTAGGCCTCTTGGGTAAATTTCTTAATCTTATTGAGCTTTCACGCCTTTATCTAAAAATGGAGATAATCATAGCACCTATTTTATAGGATCGTTTACAGTGTTACATGAAATTATTTTACTATGTCAATTCTTAAAAGAGTTCCTAATACATGGTAAGGTTTCAGTAGAGATCAGCTGCCATTATTACAAGAATTAAAGAACTGGGACAAGTTAGTTTCTGACCTATGCACATAAAGAAACAACCAAATCAAAATAACCTGGGATTTGTTTTCAGTTTGCTATTGTTCAGACTATCACTATAAAACATCAAATCCATCTATCAGGTTTTTTTATTTTACTCGAGTACATAACTATACACAGCAACATAAATCTTCATTGTGTATCTACTTCTGTGCTACATCTAAGATTATAAGATAAGACACAATCCTTGCTTTCAAGGAGTTTACAGGTGGATGAGACATTCACAAGTATATCAATAATCAAGACATAAGGTGGTTGTGCTGGGGTTTAGCTCAGTTGGTCACATGCTGCTGTACACTCTCTGAGGCCCGGGTTCAATCTCCAGCACTGCAAAAACATGGAAAAAGGATTTGGCAATCTATTCCTGAAACAATCCAAAGATAATCAGCCATTGTAAACCCTATAAATAGCAGGGGACCAATGCCATAGTGCCAGGCATGGCACAGTGTCAGGGAATGTTTCATTCTGTTGTACATAGGGTTGCACCCAACTTGATGGCACCTAACAACAACAACAACAACAAGATGGATGTAAGCTTAGGATCAGGTAGGGGCATCCATGTAATCTGGCCAGAGAGTGAGAATGGCCATAGAAAAGCCTTCCTGGAATAGAAGAGATGTAGCTGTGCTTTCATACAACCGATTTGTTCAACCATACCGTCTCCCATCCTGGGCTCTTTCATCTGTTTAAAAGAAAAAGGGAGCCAGTTTATCACGAGCTGTTTGGTGATTTGACTCTGTCATCCTAGAAGAAAGAAAATTATCCCTCACCTTAAATATTATTCCAATTTCCTCTCTGTCACCTTAACTTCAAACTCAAAATACTTCAAGGTCAGCATTTCCTCCTCCTCCTCCTCCTCCCCCTCTTCATCTCCTCTCTCTCTCTCTCTCTCTCTCTCTCTCTCTCTCTCTCTCTCTCTCTCTGTCTTTTAGGTACTGAAGAGTGAACCTAGGACCTCACATGTACTTTGCAAGTCCTCTACCACTGTGCTACAACCCTAACCCCCTTTCTATTTTTCTATCTTGAGACAACAGTCTTGCTAAATTATGCAAGGCTGACTGTTCTCAAAGTTGTGATCCTCCTGTCTCAGCCTCCAAGGCACTGAGATTACAGGCATATACTACTATGTCCAGCTTCTTCTGTACTTTTCTACTCAACTCACAATTAAGATTTCAGTAGATTAATTTCATCTTGATCCTATTGTAGGCACTTTGCTCACTTTAGAAGGCAAGGAAAATGTAAAGTATGACAAAATGGTTGTTTCTTATCCTTCTACACATTATAACTAACTATGTATATTTGACATCCTAGGCAATGTTATTTGCCTAGTCAATAATTTTGCTAGGCCTGCAGCTGTAGCACTGTTGCATCTGATCCCTTCAGATCTTGGAAGCTAAGCAGGGTCAGTACTTGGATGGAAGACAGCCTGGGAACACCAGATACTGCAGGCTTTGGAGAAGGACCCAGCAACCCACTCCCATAATTTCAATCCATCATTGAAAACCCTATGAAGAGCAGAGAAGCACTGACAATAGTGTTTCGCCTGTTGTACATAGGCTTGCTATGAGTCAGACACTGACTCAACAGCACCTAACAACAACAACAATTTTGCTAGTCAATTATTTCTATAATTAATTATGTAATCAGATCCCACAACTGAGGAAAATTTATAGCTGGAAATGGCCTCTCTATCCCTCAAAACCTAGCACTGTCTAATAATCTAGGATTTACATGAAGACAATTTAACAAATAGAACTCTTGGGTAATAGACCCAGTGGAGGGAGCAGTGATGAGAACAACTCAGTCACGAATAATCCCCAAATCAATTAAATGTAGCTTTCAAATGTGCATTTATTAGTATAAAGCATAGTATTTAACATTATTTAAGTGTAGTATTTTTTGCCAGGTAGGGTGACATAGGCCTGTAATCCCAGAAATTTGGGAGGTGGAGACAGGAAGATTGCTAATTCAAGGCCAGAGGCAGCCTTCATAACTTAGTGTTTCAAAATAAAAAATAAGAAAGGGGCTGGAGTGAAATTCAGTGGTAGAGTGCTTATAATACATGTGTGAGGCCCTGGGCTCAATCCCCCAGTAGTGCAAAATGAATAATAAATATATTCATACATATACATAGTCTTTCTTATATTTAGGTATTTCATGGAAGAAAAAACAAAATAATGAAATCCTTGGATTTTAGTTTGATTACTCAACTTTACTTCCACTGGCATATATCTTAATATATGTTGAGGATGAATTATCTCTCAACCTGATGCTGAAGTTGGAAGTTTTATACAATATTTGTTTATTCACATCTTCTCTACTGCAAGGAGATTATTGTTTTGGGCTTGAAAGATTGCCAGGTTCTGAGCCAAAATAGACAAAGATTCTGTTATATTAACAAAGTTCTTCATTAAGCAAAGTAGGTAAGTTTACCAGTTTTCAGAAAACAAGTTTTTTTAGTCTGTAATCTCCCAAATAATCAGGACTTAATTATAGCCAATTGTCACTTTGCTCAGGAGAATGAACAATGCAATGTAAGGGAAATAGTAATAATGATTATATTCTTTTTGTAGGATAAATACTTTTTACAAGACTTATTTAAAGAGTTAAAACAACATTTAATTGCAAGTCTGAATATATATTTAATACCATGAAGATTTTATTTAGGATCATACTGGCAAGTAAAGACACGCATACATGTGTCCCTTAAACTAGGCAAATGTTTGCATTTTAAAATACTACTATTTTGGCATTTTATGACAATACAATATGGTGAATTAATTATAAGACTGGTAGAATTATATTGCAAGTATCAGTGCATATTAAGAACTAATATGTCCCCATGAGAGTAAGAACACATAAAAGAGGAAATGCAACACTTCTTTCTGTTCCTGCTTTCCTCCTCCCTTTCTTCCCTCTATATTATCAATACCTCCTTTATTACCTGACATTTATTCACCAAAATATTGAACAAATGCAAAAATTGTTTCCAGGAAGCCACAGCAATATGCTCTACACATGAAAAATATAAAAGAATACCTTCCAATGTTGTCAATGAACATATTAACATGAAACATTTTGCCCACTTTATTAATACCATAGATGTATGTACCTATAATCATATATCATAATTGTTTTTATAGAATATTTTCATTTGTTTCTTTTCATGTGTTCTTAATAAATATTTGGTGAAGTTTCCAAAGTATGGGCCAAAACTTATATTTATGTTCTGAATACCTAACACAGGGTCTAGATCATAATACTATACACAATCAATGGTTGGCCAAACTGAGTTATGACAAGTTTCATTTTATGGATGAGGGGACAGAGGTTCAAGATTTGAAGCATATAGGGCCATAATTAGTGAGTTACAGGGGCAGAGGCTGAACTCAGACCTTGTAATGTTGCCACACAGGGCTCTTTGCAATTCAGCACTTAACCCCACAGAGGTATGGGGGAAAGTGCAAGCCAGTATGTAGAGTCCTAGGCTCGCTAGAGCACAAAGAGACAGGGTCTGAGATAAAGGAAGAAGAAAGAACAAATGCAATGTCAAAAGCTAGATTTTATTATTTTTATTATTGTTACAAATTATCCAGGACTAACTTCTCTCTTTGTGGCTCACATTTCTGAGTCCCTCCTCCCACTTACTAGTAGCCCTCAATTACTAACAGTTATCTGTCTTCTGTTACTGAACGTTTTAAAAACCTAAGCCATGGCCTCAAGAATCTTCAAACAAAACTATGTCTTGCCAGTATGATTGTACAATCCCAGTATGATCCCAATGATTTAGTGGCAAAGGCAGGAGGATCTTGAGTTTGAGATCAGAAGCAGCCTGAGTAACTTAGTGAGACCCTGACCCCCCCCAAAAAAGGGGGGGCTGGGGGAGGTAGAGCATTTTCAAAGTACATGCAAGGCCTTGCAACCCCCAAGTACTATTTTTAAAAAGCCAAAACAAACAAAAAACTATGTCTTAGCCCAGGGCAGTCATAGCTTTGTTATATAGTGGCCTGGCTGTTGCAAGCCCCCTAGATGCCATTCCATGAAGACCATGGAGGTCTTTGGAGTAGGACACAGGGTTTTCCTGCAATGTATGACTAACGCAATCCACGCTGAAGGCTTTTCCTTTTCAAGTTATCAGTGGATGTATGAGAGTCTTCTTTTCCACTTCTTTTTATAACGTTATATTACAATGCAATTCCCACTTCATTTGTGTTATTAAGTACCATTATGTGAAGTGAAAGGTTGGGGTTTAGCTCAGTTGGTAGAGTGCCATGCTGCACTCTCTGAGGACCTGCATTTGATCCTCAGCACCACAACAATGGGAGGATATGGCAATCCACTCCCAAAGCAATCCCAAAACAATCAGCCATTGAAAACTGTACTTGGGTTGCTATGAATCAGACCGGATAGCACCCAACAACAAATAACAATAATGTGAAGTGTAAAGAATAATCAGATTTCCCAGCAAATTGTGTTAATTTCCAAGAGCAAAGAAGAAGAAATTAGCAGTTATTGAATGCCTACTTGTGCAAGGCACTTTTTGGTTTATCTTCTCATCCTAGTCCTGAGAATAAATAATTAAACTAGTAAAGCAAAGAAAAAAAGCTCTTATGATAGAACTTACTACCACTTACTTTGTGAATAATAACCCAGAGATTCAAAGACAGAAATAAAGTTCCCAAGGTCAAAAACTTCCCAAGGACTGTTGATACTTGTTTTCAAAGATACTTGTTACTCTCCACTGTCTATTCTAGATCTTGAAGATATTTCTACTTATTTATTCTAGGGCCAAGAATCTTTTCCGTACATAAATTTCCCATAAGCCACACATTAGAGTCTTTATTTTACAGAAATCGTTCTGCCACACTTCAACTGCAGAAATATACTCTAGAATAGTAGATCTCTTACTCAGCAATCCCGGGGCCTTAATAAAATTATATTTTTGGTTTCTGTATTATACACTGAAGGTAGTGTGAAATAGAGAGAAAAATACAACACTGTAATGGAAACTAGCAAATCAAGGTTCTGATCTCAAGTCTGCTAAAACTTGCAATCAGATCTTGGCAAATCACCTGGCTTCTTTGAACCTCAATTTCCATTCCAATATAATCAGGATGATCTTGAAGGTGCCTTCCTATTCTAGACTTCATCTAGACATTTTACTGTCATTTAAAAAATGTGATTTTCAATTATTCATTGAGAGCACAGTTGTGCCTTGCTTTAAAAAAATAAAATACTTAGGAATATGAATCTGTTTTACATTCCCTCTGATGTAATTCACTGACAGTAATATGATAACAGAATCTACACGAAAATGACTTTTATTTATTTTAATTGTTTTGTTTTGTTTTAGAATCAGTTTAGGTAAGCCTGTTTTCCTCCAGACTATATTAGAGAAATGAATTTGCATTTAAGTAGGACAAAGAGTATTTTTGTGATAAGTTTTAAAATGTTGAATTATGATATATTAGGGGCTAAATCCAATAAGTTAGTGGGTTGATCTCAGTGTCTGACCTGTTCGTCCACCAAGATTCAAGCCTGTAGGCAACAGAGATAAGATATTTTTTAAAATATGCTATGATATACTGCTAATGTATCATTATACATTTTATGGCAAGTAATTAACTGAGGAATTTCTTATTGTTCAAAATTTATTTTGAATAAGGAAATAGGGGCAAAATCTAATTTCCTTTAAATTGGGAAGAGGATTTAGGTCAAGAACTCTGAATATATTTATTTATGCAATTTCATATTAAGGCTTTGAATCAATCAGAGATAACCCTATAGACATCTTACCTAGACATTATTTTATTTCCTTTTGTAATAAAGCAAATCTTTATAGGAGCTATTTGAATTCTAATAATTGCAGAAGGAAAATTGGATATACCCTATGAGACAATTAGCACCTATTTCTATAACCTCTACAATTAATGAACAACTGCTTAACTAATGTGTACTTAAATTCAGATGAGGATTAAAAATCAAATCCTCAGAAAAAGATGTTTTTCTTTCTTTTAACAAAAAAGATCAGTGACAATTGAGTATAGTATAATCCTAATGAGATTGTTGTTGTTGTTGTTGTTGTTGTTGTTGTTGTTGTTGTTGTTGTGTGCCGTCGAGTCGGTATCCAACTCATAGCGACCCTCATAGGGTTTTCAGTGGCTGACTGTTTTGGGATTACCTTGGGAGTGGATGGCCAGGCCCTTCTCCCATTTTTGCAGTGCTGAGAATTGAACTCGAGGACCTCAGAGACTGCAGTGCAGCACTCTACCAACTGAGCTACATCCCAGCCCTCTAATGAGATAGGTCTATTTAATTTTGCTTTATTCTTCCTGGAGAATTCTCCATAAAAACAGAGAAAATTCAAAGTTGACAAGTAAGTGATCCTCCTGTGTGGCCATTCCATCATTCACATTTAGAATCACTGAGAATTTCCAACAATGTCAACAGTGACCACATGAAACAGTGTCACTAGATTGTGCAGATTGCATGTGGGAAAATAAAATGCTTATAAAAATTGCCTACTTGAAGTGAATGTCAGCATTTCTAAGTTTGATTCTTATTTTATTTCAGAGTCATTTTTGTTTTTCATGTGAGAAAGCATTTCTAATAGAAGTTAGGGAAAAATGATATGTAATTATTTTAATTCTTGGAAATACATTTATTTATTAATTTTAATCAAGTTAAAAAGAATCAATTGCTTCTAAATGGAGTTGTAAATACTACTGATCCAAAGTAATTAGTATGCCAAACTTTGTAGGATTTGAGGGGAGGAGCAGAGGTATTTTGGTATTTGATCTCATTACATATAGACTTCAGCTTTGGTGGGGGTTTTGGTTTTTGGATTTTTTTCAGATTTAATGCAATGCACTCAGTTTTGTGTCCCATCCGCTTGCAATTTATTCACCCATGTTTGGGTTTGCCAACTGCAATGAGAACTTGAGGACAGCCTAGAAATCTCTCTCCATACTTTGTGACCTACTTTTCTCCTTTTCTAGAAACAACAACAACAACAACAACAACAACAAAAATACTTGCTTTTAGTCCCAAGAAATATTTTTTAAAAAGTAAAATTTCCTTAATAGTAACAGTCATTAGCACTTTGTCAGCTTAGTGCTTTTCATGGGCATAGGAGAATAAAACAGAAAGATATCAGACCTTCCCATCAGTGAAACAGGGGTGGAGTAACAATTTTGATGTGAACTTAGATGTGAAGAATATTGAAGTAAATCACCAGATGTGTTTGGACAAACTTAGATTTCAAACTGTTTATTTATTTTGAATAAGGAGTAGTGCTATGTCAACTCTCCCATTGTAATACTTTGCACATTTCAATAAAAGACATGTCATCCTTTGTTTTTAATTCCACCTTTACTGTGGAGGTGAAAATGCTGTCATTGTATTTAATTGACTACCTGCAGTTCATTAGTAGAGGGTAGCATCCTTAAGCCATCCTGGTGCACTTGTAGGAGCTAATCTTCCAGGCACTTAGCATTCTAGCTGACCTTGTTAAAGGTAAGGGAAGTCAGACTGAGGTTCAACAGAGGCACTCTCACCAAGGAGACTGGCATGACAAAGTAATCAGTGTGTGTCACTTTTCATTAATCACACCACTTTCCTTTTCGTGAAATACCAGCAGATAATTGTTACTAAATGCGATTCGCAACACTCCATGCAGTGGTTGAAGAACCAGAAATAGGCAAACAGATAAAAACACTGTTTAGCTTGCAGGCAGCAAGTGTTTGCTATTCAGAGGTACATCATGCATAAACATTGATTTAGCCATGAGCTGACACTTATAAAGCCTTTGCTGTTTCTAGAAAGCCCTGTGGTCAGGCTAAGTAATAGCCAAGGGCAAGCGCTTTTACCTGTATGGCAAGGTTACATTCTATTCAAATGTCCTGGTCTCAAATAAATCAGTTTTCCTAATGGTAGGCCACTGTAAGATTGCCATAGGTGAGAACTGGGTGCACTAAATAAAATGTTTGCCTTTATAGTGAAAGACTCCTAGAGGGCAGTTTGTTGATTTTGAATAAATATTTCATTAAGTCCAAGCTGCTGCACATAATTTTGAAGCTAAGGGTTCATTTAAATCAACAGAGGAGTCCAGCTTTTTTTAACAAATGGATACATACATGCACCATGAAGAAAACTTTTCTTTTTCTTATTGAGGCTTCCTAATTTTTAAACCTTTCCAAAATGATTAATAATACTTTTAAATATGCTTGTGGTAATCTGACATGTTTTGCATGTGATGGCTTCTGAATTTACAGCCAGGTCATTCTCCAGCTCACCATCAGCAAAGGATCTATTCACAGGAAGCCTGATTCCTTTCAGGTGTGCCCAGATTAGGGGTCTGGGTACAGAGCATATATGTACAATGCACACTAAAGTCACAACTATGCAAATATTGTCCAACACGTGACAAAGCAGATAAATCGTGTAGCATTTCTCTCCCTGTGCTATGGTATTATTAGCTTAATACTAAGGTTATGGTGGATTGGTAGAGTGCTACACTGCACTCTCTGAGGTCCTGGGTTCGATCCCTAGCACCACAAAAAATGAGAGAATTACCTAGCAGTCCACTCCCAAAGAAATCCCAAAACAGCCATTGAAAACCCTATGAATAGCAGAGAAGCACTGACATTGTGCTAGGCATGGCACAATGTTGGGGAGCATTTTGTTCTGTTGTACATAGGGTCACTATGAGTCGAGCCCAACTCAATAGCACCTAACAACAAAAAGTTATGGTGGCAAATAGAAGTTAGCTGGGGATATAAAGGGATATAAAGTAGAGCTAGTATGGTGAAGACCTGCTCAGTATATTCAGCCTCCCCCACTTGTCATTTGTTCAGTTTCTCTCCTTCAGTCATTGAGAATTGGGATCAGTTCTAATGTGTATGAACGCCTTATTTGATATTAAGATACACAAATAAAATGGAAGGCTTCAACAGTAACTGTATGCACTAAAAAGAGGATTTCTGTAAAAAGATTTATTAAAACTGAAAAGTTTTTTCTTAAGAATAAAAAATAAACTAGACACTGTGACACATGCCTATAATCCCTGTGATTCCTGAGGCTGAAGCAGAAGGATCACAAGTTCAAGGTCAGAAGCAGCCTGTACAACTTAGTGAGACCCTATCTCAAATTAAAAAATAAATAAAGAGGCTGAGGGTGCAGCTCAATGGTAGAGCACTTGGCCAGCATGCATATGTCCCTGGGTTCATTTCCACTCTACTACAGCACTGGAACAACAACAAAAAAGAGAGACATTTTTAAACCCCTCTATTAGGCATTTTCTCACTGGATAACATGCTTGTCAAACAAAACTATAATACATGGTTTGGGATAAAAATCATATTTTGGAAGAATGGAAAAAGTAATTTGATTGGTTACATGGAGGTTTGTAAAAACAATTGAGTTTTCCAAAATAAAAACTATTTTTTCAAATAGCTTATTGATTCTAAAAAAGTTTTCACAAAGTTAAATTTTAAAAACTCAAACTATAATACATTAATAAATATATATATGCATACTGCTAAAATTAATTACAGGGTCCTCATTATACACACAGATACAGAATTCTATTTTTTGCAGATCTCAAATTTCACCCTGTGATCACTTTTTGAGTTATAGTAACTTTAGTGGCTATTAATCTTCATTATATTTAATTTTTAAACATTAGTTATTTTAGAGTACTTATCTATTAATGCAGGAGAGGGATCTGGCAACCCACTCTCAAAATCATTAGCCATTGAAAACGCTATGAATAGTAGAGAACCACTGTCAAATATAGTGCTGGAAGTTGAGCCCCCCAGGATGGAAGGCATTCAAACAAAAACTGGGGAAGAGTTGCCTCCTCAAAGTAGAGACAACCTTAATGATGGGAATGGAGTAAAGCCCCTGGGAACTCCAGTTGCTAATGTGGCACCATTCAAAATGACCAAAACACAGTGACTGCAACAACGGGCTTGAACATAAAACGATTGTGTGTATGGCACAGTGTTGAGTAGTGTTTCATTCTGTTGTATATAAGGTCTCTGTGAGTGAGACTCAACTTGATGGAACTTAACAACAAAACCAATCATCTAATGAAATTAACAATATGTGATTATAAAGGCTGCTTCTGACCTTGAACTTGTGATCCTTCTACTTCAGCCTCATGAATCACAGGGATTATACACATGTGCCACAGTGCCTGGCTTATTTTTTTCTTCTTAAGAAAAATCAACTTTCTAGTTTTAATCTATCTTTTTACAGAAATCCTCTTGTCAGTGAACCATCCTTAAGTGGCATGAAAAGAATGTTATTTGTTGTTGTTGTTAGGTGCCATTGAGTTGGTGTCTGATTCATAGTGACCATACCTACAACAGGTGAAACACTATCATCAGAGGTTCTCTGCTATTCATAGGGTTTTCAATGGCAGATTGACTTTTTGGGAGTGGGTTACCAGGTCCTTCTCCCAAGCCTACAGTATCTGTCCCCAGGCAGTCTCCCAACCAAGTACTAACCAGGTTCAACCCTGCTTAGCTTTGGAGATCTGATGGGATCAGATGCCACAGTGCTACCACTGCAGGCATGGAAAAAAAATAGCTGACCTTATTAAGCATTAGCTATACTCTGAGTACTCTATCTAGATGAACTGATTTAATCATTGCAACCAATATGAGATATAAGATCACATCATCATCATTTAACACAGGAGGAAATGGAAGATGTAGAGGGATTCAGGATCTTAACAAGGATCACACAGAAAGCATTAGAGCTGCATTCAAGCAAAGCATATCAGCCAGAATGTACGCACTCTTTCACTAAATCACACTGCCTCTGTGCACATTCTCACATTCCAAGCTGCTACCCCACAAGTGAGCCTGTTCTCTCCTGATTTTAGATGGAGTCGCCATACATATCTTAGAAGCAGTATGAGCCCTTTCAATAGACTGTACATGTCTACTGTTAGGGAGCCTTCTATTCTCTGCTAAGTGCTTGGGGATTTGAATAACTTACCCTCAGGCTTCCTTTCCTACAGAATAAAATATTATTTCTAATATACATAAAGTAAGATTGCATGGTTTTAACATAAATGGATGCAAACAGATCTAACAAGAGAAATAAGTGAGACCTAGTAACTAGATGATAGATTTTGTCTTCAGGTATAATATTGATGCATTAAAGCTGTGTCCCTCTTTCCAGGGACTTTACTCCCCCCATCTGAGATATCCTGTAAGGCACATTCTGTTGCCTGCTCTCTAAAGCTGAGCAAAGCATAGGGGCTCCTATGAGGTTGCTTCCTCTTTAGAATAGCTGAGTCGGCTAACTTCACATTTCCTGAGTTGAGCAGGTGGAAGCAATGTCTGTCTGCCTGCCTAGCTAAGCTAATTTTCCTTTTCCTCTTGGCATCCAGGACTTATCTTCTTTCCTCCTTAATAGATGGAAGTTCTTTGGGGATTTTTTTTCTTCTTCTTCTTCCCTGTGTAAGTATACAGAAAAGCAGTGTAATGTTTTCTTCAACCTTATTAAATTGCATTTCACCCTTGAAAAATGACCTAGTGGTTCACTGGCTATTGGGTGTGAAATGGGACAGAATATTCTGATGTGTAGAAAGCCTCGTCTCAAGCATACAGTCCAGAATTGGAATGACACAGAGAGGTAGGCAGACAGCATTCCCCTCCTTCTCTGAAAGTACCAGATTCTGCAGTAAGGTAGTTGATGTGGTCATTTGGTACTATAAAGAACCCAATTCAACAACAACCAAAAGATGAAAATAGTAACTCAGATTCTTTCTGCTTATTTATGAAACTTAAACTTGTCACACAGACCATGCTAACTCCTTTTATATTTTCCCTTCTACTCTTCCCTGGCTCCTGTTGTCAACCTCTAAGCCAAGAAGCAAAACCTCCTTAGTCACCAGCTCCAATTTTCTCTTCTTATAAGGACACAAGTCTTCTTGGATTAGGACCCAACCTAATGACCTTATTTTAGCATAATTACCTCTATAATGACCCTTTGTCCAAATAAAGCTATAGCTAGGGTGGTGGGGGTTAGGAATTCAATAGATAAATTTGAGGGAGATTGCACAATTCAGGTCATAACAGTCATCTTCATAAGTGTCCTATAGACTGGTTATGACTGAAGTAGCAAGGAAGAGTTTTACATTTCAGAATATTAAAGTCAGAGAGAGTAAAGTTATAGACAAATCTATAGAAGTATGCAATCATGAGATTAGAATGTCATTCCATTAGTGGGTGTTATTCCCTACATAAGTATTCTTTATTGAAGTACAATGACCATTAAAGTCTTTTAAATAATGTTTTACACACACACACACACACACACACACACACACACATCCAACTAAAAAGAAAGAATCTGATACAGGGTGAGATGATTCTGCATTGGTTAACACCACTGAACTATGAGGAACACAGAAGTATCCACTGTATTATGTAAGGTATGGCAACATCATAAGTATCGAGATATAAGAAGCAATAGAGGGAGAACTGAATAATCTCAGGATTCTGCCTTGATTTTGGCCATCTGATTATTGTCTTAAGTGTTCTGATATTCATTAGCCTAGTCTTCCACTTGTGGTCATTTCATCTGGCTACTGATCACCTAAACCCAAACCATCAGACTTAGTTAGCAATGCGGTTGCCATCTCCCATGCCCTGGATGTTTCCTGATAAGTATGTTCAGTGGGTTGTACTTCTTGGTCTCCCACAGTAAAATTCTGTTGGAAATACTGGATTGCAGGAGCAACCATCATGTTCTGCATGAGACATACTAGAAAATATAGGTAAATGGATAGGCTCCTTGTGGTTGTTAGGTGCCATCAAGTCAGGTCCAACTCATAGTGACCCTATGTACAACAGACCTAAACACTCCCTGATTCTGTGCCAGGCACATGATCTTATTTATATGTTTAAAGCCATTGTTGCAGACACTATGTCCACCCATCTAGATGAAGGTTTTCCTTTTTTTCATTGACCTGCCATGCTTCCAAACATGATATCCTTCTCCAGGAATTGTTCCCTCCTGACTACATGTCCAAAATACATAAGATATAGTCTAGCCATCCTTGCTTCCAAGGGGCACTCTGGTTTCACTTTTTCTAGGACAGATCTGTTGGCTCTTTTGGCAGTCCATGGTATATTCAATATTCATCTGCAGTACCATAATTTAAAAGCATCAATTCTTCTCCTCTCTCCCTTATTCAATGTCCAGCTTTCATAAGCATAAGATGCGACTGAAAATACCATGGCATGAGTCAGGCACACCTTTGTCTTTAATGTGATGACTTTACTTTTCAACACATTAAAGAGATATTTTGCAAGAGGTTTTGCCAATGCAATGCGTGTTTTGATTTCTTGACTGCTGGTTCTGTGGGTGTTGATTTTAGAACCAAGTAAAAAGCAAGGTCTTGGACAACCTCAATCATTTCTCCATTTATTATAAAGTTGCTTACTGACCCAGTTGTAGGGATTTTTGTTTTGTTGATGTTGAGGCGCAATCCATACTGAAGGTAAGTGTTTCAAATCCTCTTCACTTTCAACAAGGAGAGTTGTATCAACTACATAACTCAGGTTGTTAATAGTCTTCCTCCAATCATGATGCCATGTTCTTTATAAAGTCTAACTTCTTGGATTATTTACTCAGTAGAAATTAAAGAGGTACAGTGAAAGGACAAAGCCCTGACACACACCTTTCTAGACTTTAAACAAAGCACTGTTTCCTTGTTCTGTTAAATGACTGCCTCCTGATCCATGTACAGATTCCTCATGAGTTCAATTAGGTGCTCTGGTATTCCCATTCTTCATAGTGTTGTCCATAATTTATTATAATCCACACAGTCAAATGCTTTTCATGGTAAATAGAGAATAGATAGACACTTTTCTGGTATTCTTTGCTTTAGGGCAATATCCATCTGGCATCAGCAATGGTGTCCCTGGTTCCACACCCTCTTCTGAATCCAGCTTGATTTTCTGGCAGTTCTCTGTCTATATACTGCTTCAACCACTTTTGAATGATCTTCAGCAAAATTTTTCTTGTGTCTTATAATAACGATGTTGTTGTTGTTGTTAGGTGCCATCGAGTTGGTATCCAACTCACAGCGACCCTCATAGGGTTTTCAATGGCTGAATGCTTCAGGATTACCTTGGGAGTGGATTGCCAGGCCCTGCTCCCATTTTTGCGGTGCTGGGAATTGAACTCAGGGCCTCAGAGACTGCAGCGCAGCACTTTACCCACTGAGCTAAATCCCAGCCCTATAATAACGATATCATTCGATAATTTCCACATTTGGTGGGATCCCCTTTCTTGGGAATAGGCACAAATATGGATCTCTTCTAGTCAGTTGGCCAGGTAGCTGTTTTCTACATCTCTTAGCTTTAACAAGTTAGCACCTCCAGTGCTACATCTGTTTGTTGAAACATCTCTATTGGTATTTGATCAATTCCTGGAGGCTTGTGTTTCACCAATTCTTTCAAGGCAGCTTCCACTTCATCCTTCAGTACCATTGGTTCCTGATCATATGCAGTCTCTTGGAATGATTGGTCATCCACCAATTCTTTCTTATATAATGACTCTTTCTATTCCTTCCAATTTCTTTTGATGTTTCTTGTGTCATATAATATTTTCCCTGTAGAATCCTACACTATTGCCACTCTAGGCTTGAATTTTTTCTTCAATTCCTTAAGCTTGAGAAAAAAAAGTATGTTCTTCCCTCTTGGTTTTCTGCCTCCAGCTCTTTGCACATATCATTATAATATTTGATTTTGTCTTCTTGAGCTACCCTTTGAAATCTTCTGCTTAGTTCCTTAACTTCATCATGTCTTCCTTTTACTTTAGCTGCTCAATGTTCAAGAGCAAGTTCCAAATTCTCTTTTTACATATAATTTGGTCTTTTCTTCTTTCCTGTCTTTTAAATAGCCTTTTGGTTTCCTCATGAATGATGTCTTTGATGTTAGGGCACAACTCATCTGGACTTCTAACATTAGTGTCTAATGCATTAAACCTGTTTTTGAGCTGGTTTCTGAACTCAGGTGGGATATACTTAAATCATACATTGGCTTTCCTATACTTGTTCTAATTTTCTTCAGTTTCAGTTTGGACTTGCATATGAGCAATTGATTATCTGATCCACAATCAGCACCTGCTCTCATTCTGACATTTGACATTGAGCTTTTCCATAATCTCTTTCTACAAGTGTAGTCAATTTTGTCCCTTTATGTTCCATCTGGTGAATTCCATGTGTATAGTTGCCATTTATGTTGCTGAAAAAAATGTATTTGCAATGAAAAGGTCATTGATCTGACAAAAGTCTGTCATGAAATCTTCAGCATTATTTGTGTCACCAAAGCCATATTTTCTGACTACTGAGCCTTTTTCTTTCCAACTTTTGCATTCCAGTCATCAGTAATTATCAGTAATCCTGATTGAATGTTCAATCTATTTCAGATTGCAGAAGCTGATACAAATCTTTCTTATCTTCATTTGTGGCTTTAGTGTTAGTCCATAAATTTAAATAACAGTCATATTAACTGGCTTTCTATGTTGTTGTTGTTGTTGTTGTTGTTGTTAGGTGCTGTTGAGTCAGTATCCGACTCATAGCGATCCTCTGTACAACAGGGGAAACACTATTGTTAGTGCTTCTCTGCTGTTCAAAGGGTTTTCAATGGTAGATTGATTTTTGGGAGGGGGTTGCCAGGTCCTTCTCCCATGCCTGCAGTACCTGATGTTCCCAGGGTATCTCCCATCCAAGTACTAACCAGGCCTAACCCTGCTTAGCTTCCGAGATCTGAGGTGATCAGTTGCCACAGTGCTATGGCTGCAGGCTTCCAACGTAGTAGACCATATAATTATCATTATTAAAATGACCCATGCCAGTTCATTTTAGCTCATTGATGCCTTGAATGTCAACATTTATGTGCTACACTTCCCTTTTGATGATTTCTACTTTTCTTAGATTCATACTTCATATATTCCAAGTTTCAATTATTAATGGATATTTATAATTTTTTTCTCCTCATTTTGAGTCATGCCACATGAGCAAATGGAGGTCCCCTTTGCTTTACTCCATTTCTGTCATGAAGGTAGACTCTACTTAGAGGAGGAAACTCTTCCCCAGTCTTCTTCCGATGGCTTTCCAACCCGGGGTGTTCATTTTTTCAGCAGTATATCTAACAGTGATTCTCAGCTATTCGTAAGAGTTTTCAATGGCTAATTGTTTTGGGAGTGGGCTGCCAGGTCCTACTTCCAAGTCTTTCTTATTCTGGAAGCTCAGCTGAAACCTGTCCACCATGGGTGACCCTCCTGGAATCTGTAATACTGGTAGCATAGCTTTTAGCATCACTGAAATACACAAGTCTGCATACAGTTTAGATAAAGAATATTTGCATTTTTCTACTTCTGATTGGCAGCTTTGTTTAATCCAAAATCAGATTACTTAAAGAAGCAATGACAGCTGCTGAATTTTCTGCTGCACGCATTTTTCTTTCTAGATTAAAAGAAATTGGCATCTCAGAGATAAACAGGAATTTCACATGTTAATCAAGCACAAAAAGGCCATCTTTGGAGTCCAGTGTAATACTCATAAATGCAATTAATAAACCATAAGTATAAGGGATCTTGAGTTTTTGGTACATTTGCTGTCCCTTTTTCAATTTAATTATCTCTTTGATGAGCCTTTGAGAAATCGATGGCTCAATGTCCAAAAGTGGTATGAAAATGTTATGTATGAGTAAGGACACATGCATTAATATTTCTGTGTAGAAACTTTAAAAATTTCCTCAGATTATCAAAGGTGTCAGTTTCCAAAAAAATCAGAAATACCTAGTCCAAATGACTTCAATCCTTTACAGTATTTTCCCAGCTCTAACATTCAGTTGTGACACATGTGACAATGCTTACCTGTTCTGAATCCTTCTTTTAACTAGTGTTATTAAAGGATTTATCAGTCTAATTTTAAGTACAAACTCAAAATTGGTATGCAGCCAAGTGCTATGGTACATACTTATAATCCCAGCCACTCAAGAAGCTGAAGCAGGAAGATCACAAGTTTAAAGCCAGAGACAGCCTGAGAAACTTAGTGAGACTCTTGTCTTATAACACAGAAAACAAGTTCAGCTCAGTGGTGAAGTACCTGTCTAGCATGCATGAGGCCCTGGGTTCAGCCACCAGTGCAGAAATAAAATAGCATGCAAAATGGCAATTAGATTTTTTCTTTAGAAAAGCCTAACAGTTGATTCACAAAAGGATAATAAAGATAAATATGGAAAAAATTTTAGGATGCAGCAGAAGTGAGCAAATAGGTACTAATTCTTAAATTTTTTGTCTGTTTGTGACAAATGATTCATTAACATGACATGTTGCTTCTGGCATCTTCAAAGGTATTAAAAGTTCTCAACATATTTACTGTGATTTTACTTTCTTCTCATTCCAGAAAATATATTAGAGTGAGTGAAAAACAGTGATATTAGTGCCTATATACTGTAAAACTACTTCTAAGACATTAAGTCAAGAATCTAAAAAGGCATTGTATATCATTTAGCAAGCCTCATGTATGTTTGCTCAAATAGTTTTGTCTAATTATAGCACACACTATTTGTTCTTAAGCCCTAAATGGAATGGTAAGATGAATAGTGAACTGTAGATATGTTTTTAATATGCTAAAATTCACATAAGCTAAAATTGTGTTCACATAATTCACATAGTTCACATAAGCTAAAATTGTGTTTAAGAAAACAGAATGTTTCCAATATCTAAATATTATAGTTTATAAACATAATTTGGTATGACAATATCTAGCATGGTATTGCATATACCAGACCAGACAAGCTGGCACATTTACAAGTGCATTTAAAATTTCAAGTTTCCCTATCAGAACAAAATAAGGAAGAACTTTTTTGAATAAATTTTATTGAAAACATGATCATGAATTCAACTTTCACACAGGAAAGATTTGAGATTTTATTTATTCATTTATTCATTTTGTTTCCTTTTTCTGTCTCTAAAATAACTTAAAAAAAAAAAAAAACTCCTGGGTTTTTATCCTAAAACTAATACTCTATGAAGTCTAATGTGTCCTTATTAGTTTTCTGATTTGAATCTCCATTATTGTTCTCAACCTTGGCTACACCTTTGAAAAATGTGCCAATACCTGGATCTCATCACCAGAGATTCTGATTTGATCAGCCTGGGGATTTTTTTTTTTTTCCCCCGGTACTGGGAGTTGAACCCAGGGCCTTGGGACCACTGAGCTGCACCCTCAGCACACTTTTTGACTTTTTGAGAAAGGGTCTCGCTAAATTACGCAGACTGCTTCTGGTCTTGAATTTGCGATCCTCCTGCCTCCGCCTCCCAAGCCACTGGGATTACAGGCATGTGGCACCACGCCCGGCTCAGCCTGGGGATTTTTTGATGTTACTCAGATGCTTTGAATGTGCAGCCATACTTGAGAATCACTGCCTTAAAGAAATCAGGGTTCTTGGAAGATAGCTGACTTCATATTTGCAGCAAGCAACCTCAAGATAAATCTAGAACATTTTGTGCTGTCAAAAAGCAAGGATAGGATGCAGTGGTGCACCCCTGTAATCCCAGCCACTTAGGAGGTAGAAGCAGGAAGATCATGAGTTCAAAGCCAGTGGCACCCTGCATAACTTAATGAGACCCTGTCTCAAATTTCTTAAAAATAGAAAAAGGTACAAAATGGGCTGGATATTCAGCTCAGTGGTAGAGCACTTGCAACCCTCTGGTTTCAACTCCTTAGTACCACTTACACACAAAAAGAAAGAAAGAAAGAGAGAGAGAGAGAGAGAGAGAGAGAGAGAGAGAGGAAGAAAGAAAGAAAGAAAGAAAGAAAAGAAAGAAAGAAAATAAAAAGAAAAGAAAAAAGATAATTTCAAAACTTTTTAATTTTAGGATTAAAATGTAGAAAGAAACCAACTTAAAGGAACTTTCAAAGTCACTGAAATTTGAGTATTAAATAAAAAGGCAAATAATCAGAGTAAATAGAATCCATAAAAACACTAAGTCCATAACAATAATCATATAAAGAAGGAGTAAATAAAAAACTATGTTATGGGAAAGATGTGTTTCCAGTAATATGTATGTTGTTGTTGTTGTTAGGTGCCATTTTAGGTATCCGACTCATAACGACCCTCATAGGGTTTTCAATGGCTGTTTATTTTATTTATTTATTTATTTGATATGGTACTAGGTATCAAGCTCAGGGCCTCATGCATGCTAGTCAAGTGCTCTATAACCTAGATTCAATTATTTGTTAGGGAACCCAGGTTCCAAAAAAGCTGTCATATTTTGAGACTGAGAACTGGATTCCAAGGATACATATTGATAGTGGGCTGGCCACTGGTTTCTAGGCTTACATAGTGAACAGCACTAAGAAATTATATATGTGTATGTGTGTGTGTGTGTGTGCATATATATATATGTGTGTGTGTGTGTATATATATATGTCATTTTTCTGTTTGTGATATGTCAAGAGGACATAGCACAATTCTCAATAAATTTTTTGGACATAAATTGCTTGATTTTATATTTTTCTCTCTTCTGTTAAGAAATCCCAAATTCCTAGTGACATTTTCTTTATTCTATAAAGTATGTAACAGTTTTAGAATAGTAATAGTCACATTATTCCTTTTTTTCTTTTTTATAATTGTTAGTTTTATAATGTTAGTTTTTATAAATGTTAGTGATGTATAGAGTAATAAAACTTTTGCTATTTCCATTATGCAACTATTATATCTCTTTTGGTTACACTCTCATCAACTTCCATATTTTACAAAACCATTTGATTAATGTGTAATAAAAATTGCATGCATTTGTGGGCTATATTCTCATTGAATTTTTTTCTTTCCTTTCCTCTATTTTTTCTTATGTATTCATTTAGTTGCATCATATATGCTGAGATTCTTCTCTCTCTCTTTTCTTCTTTTCCCCTCTATTTCTCCTCCCTTCCCCACTTCTTAGGTAAGTATTATTGTTGATTTTTATATCTCTACATGGAAGAGATTTTTTTGTTCTTTTAAGTTAGATTTAGCTCCGACCTAAGAGTGAGAACATAAGGTATTTGTCTTTTGGGGACTGGGTTTGTTTGTTTATGATGCTGTTCTCTGGTTCCATCCATTTTGCAACAAATGACATAATTTCATTTATCTTTATTGCTGAGTAATATTCCATTGTGTATATATACTACATTTTTCAATCCACTCCTCTGTTGATGGACATCTTGTTGATGCCATAGCCTTACAACTGTGAAGAGTGTTGAATTAAACATGGAACGGCAGATGTCCTTGTGGTATGACGACTTAACTTCCATTAAGTATATTCCCAGAAGTGGTATAGCTGGGTCATATGACAATTCTATTCTTAATTTTCTAAGATACTCCATATTGATTTCCAAAGTGGCTCAACTAATTTACAGTCCCACCAGCAGTGTACGAATGTTCTTTTTTCTCCACATCCTCACCAGCATTTGTAATTATTTATTTTGTTAATCTTGGCCATTCTTACTGGAATGAGATGAAATCTCTGGGTTATTTTGATTTGCATTTCCCTAATGGCTAGGGATATTAAGTATTTTTTCATGTGTTTATTGGCCATTCATACGTCTTCATTTAAGAACTATATGTTCAGTTTCTTTGCCCATTTATTTATTGGGTTAATTGTGGTCTTGGTGTTGGAATTTTTTTTTTTCAGTACTGGGAGTTGAACCCAGGGCCTAGTGCTTGCATGCTTTGCAAGTGGTTGTACCATGAGCTATGAGCTATACCCCCAGCCCAGTTTTTTTTTTTTTTTTTTTTTTACTTTTGGAGACAGAGTCTTGATAAATTATACAAACTGCCTCTGGTCTTGAACTTGCAATCCTCCTGCCTCTACCTGTCAAGGTGCTAGGACTACAGGGGGACTACATGGGGGACTACTAGGACTACTACACCTGGCAATGTTTGATTTCTTAAGTTCTTTGTATATTCTAGAAATTAGTCCTCTGTCAGATATGTAGGATGCAAAGATTTTCTCCCATTCTGTGTTCTTTCTTTACTCTATTGATTGTTTCCTTTGCTGTACAGAAGCTTTTTAGCTTCATATAATCCCATTTTTCGAATCTTTGTGCTGTTTCCTGGGTAATTGGGGTCAGACTGAGAAAATATTTGCCAATGCCTATGTGTTAGAGTGTATTCCCTATCTTTTCTTCTAGTAGTTTTAAAGTTTCCAGTTTCATGTTGAGGTCTCTGATCCATTTCAAGCTAATACTTGTACAGATTAAGGATATGGGTCTATTTTCAGTCTTCTGCACATGGATTTCCAGTTTTCCCAGCACCATTTGTTGAAGAGGTTATTTTTTCTCCATTGAACATCCTTAGGTCCTGTGTCAAAAATCAGGTGGCTGTAGTCACATGGGTATGTCTCTGGGTCCTCAGTTCTGTTCCATTGATCTTCAGATCTATTTTTGGGCCAATATCAAGCTGTATTTGCCATTATGGCCCTGTAATAGAGTTTGAAGTCAGATATTGTAATACTTCCTACACTATTTTTGCTGCTGAGGATTGTTTTGGTTATATGTGGTCTTTTGTGCTTTCATATGAATTTTAGGATTGCTTCTTCTATTTCTGCAAAGTCTGTCATTGGAATTTTGATGGGGATTGCATTAAATCTATAAATTGCTTTGATTATATAGTCATTTTCACAATATTAATTATGCCAATCCATGAGCAAGGGAAGTACTTCCATCTTCTAGTATACTCTGCTCTTTCTTTCTTTCTTTAATGTTTTTAAGTTTTCCTATACAGGTCTTTAGGGTCTTTGGTTAAGTTGATTCCTAAATATTTAAATTTTGGGTGTGCTATTGTAAATGGGACGGTTGTCTTGATTTCCTTCTCTTCCTGTTCATTATTGCAGTATAAGAAGACAACTGATATTTGAGTGTTAATTTTATGTCCTGTTACTTTGCTGAATGAGCTAATTAACTGTAAGAATTTTCTAGTGGAATTTATGAGGTCCTTTAGGTAGAAGATCATGTCATCTGTGGATAAGGATAATATGACCTCTTCTTTCCCTATTTGTATTCCTTTACTTTGTTTCCCTTGCCTGGTTGCTCTGACTAGGACTTCTATCAAAATATTAAATAAAAAAGGAGAGAGTGGACATTCTTGTTTTGTTCCTGATCTTAGAGGGAATGGTTTCAACTTTTCTCAATTTAATATGGTGTTGGCTATAGGTTTGTCATAAATGGCCTTTGTGATGTTAAGATATGTTCCTATTATGCCCAATTTCTTTAGGACTTTAATCATGAAAGGATGTTGTACTTTGTCGAAGGCCTACCAAGTATCCATTAAGATGAACATGTGATTTCTGTCAGTCTCTTGATATGTTGAATTACATTACTTGATTTTCATATATAGAACCATCCTTGGATCTGTGGAATGAAGCCCACCTGATCATGGTGTATGATCTTTTATATATGTTGCTGAATTTGGTTTGCCAAAGTGTTATGGGGGATTTTTGCATCAATGTTCATCAGGGAAATTGGTCTACAGTTCTCTTTCTTTGAAGAATCTTTATCTGGTTTTGGTATCAGGGTGAGACTGGCTTCACAGAATGAGTTTGGAAGTATCCCTTCTTTTTCCATTTTACAAAATAATTTGAGGAAAATAGGTATTCATTCGTCTCTGAAGATTTGATAGAATTCAGCTGTGAACCCATCTGGACCTGGGCTTTTCTTTGTTGGGAGGGTTTTTATTACTGTCTCTAATTCATTGAATATAATGGGTCTGTTTAATTTGTTATGTCCTCAGGGCTTAGTTTTGGTAATTCATATGTGTTAAATATTTAGTCCATTTCTTCTGTGTTTTTTTTTTTTGTGTGGGGGGAGTACAGTTTCTCAAAAGTATTCTTTGGTAATCTTCTGGATTTCATTAGCATCCATCCTGATGGCCCCTTTGGGAATTAGAAAATCTCTGATTTTCTAATGTGGGCCTTTTTCTCTTTTCTTTTTGTGAGTCTGGCTGGAGGAATGTCAATTCTGTTGACATGTTTGAAGTATCAGCTCTTAGTTTCATTAACTCTCTGTATTGTCCTTTTAGTCTGCAACTGATTAATTTCAGTCTTGATCTTGACAATTTCTTTCTATGTACCTCTTTTGGAGTTGGCTTATTGTTGGCCATCTAATTTCTTAAGGTGCATTATTAAGTTATTTAATTGGGCCTCTGCTAACTTATTGATGAAGGCACTCATGACTATGAACTTCTCTCTTAAGACAAGGCCCAATTAAAAGCAGTCCCAAGAGGAAAGTTCATTACTAACAGAAAGATTATAGAAAACATTTTAACATATCTTCATATTTCTTTTTTTTCTACTTGTATATGGAGTACAGTAAAATTACTATGCTTTAAATTTTCTAGAAATAATCCTGTTTGATTAAGTCACTAACTTAAGACAGGTTCATTTGCTTTATTTTGTGTAGTGTTTTAATTTTTGTGTGTATGTACCTGACTCAAAATTCAAATTACAAATCAAAGTATGTTCAGAGACATCTGGCTTCTATACATTTCCCCTCAAGCTTGGTCCTTTTTCTTCTCAGGTAACAATTTTATACAGATTTATCACCTCTGATTTATTTAATGGTTTAATTGTTCACCTTTTAAAAATAAACATGCATATCAATATGTACGTATAGCATATTATGTATGTTTGTTGCTTTCTGTCTTCCTTTGATGAACAGTATCTTGCTGTGTAGCTACAGCTTTCAAATTAGGCCATGTGAACACTAAATGGAGGGCTTGTTGACACAGACTACTGAGTCCCACCCCCCAGAGATTCTGAGGCAGTAGGTCTAAGACTGCCAGCACCTGAAGATTTTCATTTCTACCAGATTTCTAAGTGCTGCTTTTGCTCCTGCTACTGGTGTAGAGGGCTGGGATTTAGCTCAGTGGGTAGAGTGCTGTGCAGCAGTCTCTGAAGCCCTGAGTTCAATTCCCAGCACCACAAAAATGGGAGAAGGGCCTGGCAATCCACTCCCAAGGTAATCCCGAAGCACTCAGCCATTGAAAACCCTATGTGGGTCGCTATGAGTTGGATACTGACTTGACGGCACCTAACAACAACAACAACAACAACTGGTTGTAGAGACTACACTTTGAGAACCAGTGCTGTGTATAATAGTCATTAATTCATTTTGCTACTTAAGATTGTAGTATGGAGCTCACCACAGCAATATGGAGAGAATTTCCATTTCTTTCTGTAGCTGCAAAGTTTTCCATCAGGAAGATGTTCCACAGATTATCCCACCAGTTCCAATAGTTCACATTTGAGTATTTTTGAGTCTTTTGATAATACAGCTATTGATGCAATGAATTGATTTGTATGTACTGCTTTTACTTTTGCTGATATGAAACTATTGGGATAGCATCTTAGAAATGGCAATTCTGGAACATAGAATAAATGAATATGTGAAAATGTAAACTTCTGATTAGCTGGTGATTCATAATTGTTCATCTACATTATATTTTTATGAAACACATTTTATTATTTTTTTCCTTAATGATGTGCATTCTAAATTTTAAAACAATGAGATCTTACCCAAATAACAAAGTAACTACTTTCTCATGCTTTCCTCAGAGAATATTGAAAATACTAATTTAGACTAGAGTATCTTTTATAAACATCAATAAAATACCAATAAGTAACATTTTAAAGATGTTCAAAATTTGATATTTTAAGTGAATTTTTGAATAGAGTTTAATATATATTAAATATAAGAAGATGATAGGTTGGTTAGAATTTACTAACTTTAACTTCAGAAATGACAAACCCCTGAAAGTAGGTACTATTTTTTTATCTCAGTGTCACAAGTAAGGAAACTGAGGCATAAAGAGTAAATTTAATTGTTCTATGTCAATTTTTAGGGCTCAAAAGAGAAAAATCTTATGCCTTAATCTATATTCCAATCAATATATCATCTTCTTAAATTTAATATAAATATATCTCAAAATGTTCTAGAAAATCCAATGCATGTTAAACTGTGCCAAAAAGAATATTGTGTGATTTTTTAAATGTAAGATTGTAGGTTGAGTCAATTTGGCTAAGATAATTATGAAATAATGTTCCATCTATAAGAATATCCAGTGGCAATTCTACAGTACGTTGAATTGACCCAAGTCTTTTTGTATTTTTGATGTCCTATACTAAATTCTGGGGCTGTGATTTAGCTCAGTTGGTAGAGCACTGTGCTGCAGTCTCTGAAGTCCCAAGTTCAATTCCCAGCACTGCAAAAATGGGAGAAGGACCTAGCAATCCACTCCCAAGGCAATCCCAAAACAGTCAGCCATTGAAAACCCTATGAGGGTCACTATGAGTCAGATACCGACTCGATGGCACCTAACAACAACAATATACTAAATTCCAGGCACTCCAAACAGTCATTGGAGAAATCAAAAATGTACTCAAAAATTTACAAAATGGCTTAGTGAGTGGTACCAACCCTATAGATAACACTGGCTAAGCCCAGTGCCTGATTTATTGTAAGTGCTTAATCGGTATTAGCAATATCATTATTATTTTTATTAGTTCCCCTACCTACAGATACCAATAAGATCACATTTAATCCTTGTACTGATGACCCTTCTTGAATCTACTGTCCATCAGTTATATGGTCCTCAACAACCTATGAAAATAACTAACTCCATTGTTAGTCCATTGGGTGGTTTTGTATAAAGATTTCGGTTACAATTATACTAATGAAGAGATTATGCTATTATTCATGTGTGACAAACTAATATAAGACAAAATAAAGGAAGAATCCATGTTTGGATTAACATTCAGTAAAATCAATATTGGAGAGTAATTAAAAATCTAGACCACAGCCATCATTAAGAATATAGGATGTGGGTATAGCTCAGTGGAAAAGTACATGGTTAGCCTTCATGAAGCTCTAGGTTTAATACCCAGCACTGCTACTAAAAAAGAAAGAAAGAAAGAAAGAAAGAAAGAAAGAAAGAAAGAAAGAAAGAAAGGGAAATGAAAAGAAAAATAATGTTAACTACATTTATAATTTAAAATTTTCTA